>APFE031504372.1:0-15595 GCA_000404065.3 Pinus taeda | reverse complement strand
TGTGAGCTCTCGGTGACCCCTTGTAATTTCACTGTGATGCTTCTGTTTTGGTTTGAGGCTTGTCCGCCTGGTTCTTTGAGCTATGAGCTCCTGGTAGCCTTCACGGCTTCAATGTGGGTTCCTTTGGTTTGTTTGGGGTTTTGTTGCTCTGGTTTCTTTGAGATGCATGCTCTTGGTGGCCTTCACGGTTTCAATGGTTCGGGATTTGACCTGGGAGTATTCCGTTCGCCTGGTAAATTGTTGAAACCTTGGTAAGGTTTGTTTTTATTCAGGTATTCTACTTGTATGTTGACTGTTACTGTGTGTTTGGTGTCGGCTTTAATGGGTCTCTGCCTCTGTGCGTCCTTTACTCGATTTGTCGCACGTGTTTTCACGATTTGTTGCCTCTGTGTGTTGTTTGATGGTCATATGGTTCTTGGTCTCGTTCTTCAGCACTGTTTCGATTCATACACAATCTTGGAAAAATTATGGTGGCGTTCTCCGTCGGTTCCTCCGCCAACTTACCTGGTAAGTTCCCTTTCTATGCTGGATATTTATACTCGTTTTTCTAACTGGACCTAACGTCTTCGTCTCCTCGTGAGCTGGAAGACAATCTGAAGGTATGGTTGCGGTCAAGACTTGTCTATCAGGTAAACGAATTCTCTGTATAGTATTTGTTCGTTCAATTCTCTAGTTCCCCTGCATTCCGTTTCCACTATAATTAATCTCGTCTGGTGGTTTCCCTTGCAGGTAGAGCCACCCAAGGGTTTCGACGCTTGGACACTCAGCTATCCCGAATGAAATCCAGGTAGTGTCGTTCTGTTCACTTGTGGTTTGCTTGTCCTTAGTCTTCGACGTGTGGGTTGATGTTGTTGTTGGCGTCAAGCCGTTGTCTGTGTTTGGTTCTTTAGTCATGTAACACCGTCGTTGGGTCGTAGGAATGAGTTTGGGGACTTATGGGGTTTGGATTTCGTTTGTAATTGTTACGGTTCCCATGTCCGTGAATTGGGTTCGTTCTTATGCTTTGCACAGAATGTAAATGAATAATAATTTTGATGACTGTATATGAGCTCAACTCTGGAATTGAATTTGACTATGTTTGTAAGTTCGCATACCTAGTATTACAGTGGTTGTTTGCTCCACTGGAATTGCAAATTCTAACTCCGTATATATGTAATTACATAAATGATTTCTTTGTTGTGTATTTGGTTATTTTGTTTGAGTCGCCTGTAGCTGGGCACCGTTATTTCTCCTCCGAATTTGATTATCTCCGAATTTGATTATTTCCCCTTTTTGATTTAAGATCTGTAACAATGCATTAACAATCTTTACACAGTAATTTAATACAAAGTATTACAAAATTGGTTAGGACGTTGTAGGGATGTATGTGCACAGAAAATTGTATTTTTCCTTTCTATATTTCTTCTTCAGTCCGAACCCCTCTATTGTGCTTTTTTCTCACTTTTTAATAGCACTGTTTACAAACCTTCCTAACCGCTATTAGTTTGTTCAATTGGTTACATCAGTTATTCCTCATACGAAACTTTGCATGGTTGTCTAGTACATTTTCTTTTCATGCTTTTACAACAGTAAATTAACTGTTTGGAAACAATGAATCTAACTAATTATTACTGCTCCTAATTACAACTTATTACAGTAATCTTTAGGTAACTTAATAAAAGAAAAGTAATAAATAAAAAAAACAAGTATGCTTTCCACTCAACGAATTAATTTCTCTGTCCTCTTCAGAAACCATATCCCCTTAACTTTTGTCTTTGCCCTGTTAGCTAGATGCTCCTGCATCAGGCTCCCGGGATAAAAGAAAATCATGGCTCGTTCCATGAGCTCCTCCACCGAATAGCCAACCTTCCATATCTGCGCCACGTCGAGCGATGAGCTGTCCTCCATTGGATGGTCTCTCCACTTGACAAGATATCGTAGATATTCCTTCCTACGTGTCTTCTTGGCTACCTGGGTACTGAGAATCCCTTCAATCTCATGGGATTGAGCCGAAGGCATATGCCTCATCCAAGAACTGTCTCCAACCTGGGTGTCCCATTATGGCCATACCACACTGTCTTCCTCTGCTTGGGCAGTATATGGGAACAAATCCGCCACATTGAAAATAGCTGATATGCCTATATCAGGTGGAAACTAAATTTTGTAGGCCTTGGCTGAAAATTTACGCAAGATCTTGCAGGGACCAGTTTTTTTAAATTTTAATTTATTATACGCGCCCTTAGGAAATCGTTCCTTGCGCAAGTGCGCGAGGACCTCATCTCCAACATTAAATTGTACTTCTCTTCGCCTTGAATCTGCTTGTTGCTTGTATTTCTGTATGCTGTCTTGCAATTTTAATTTTACATGTTCATGTAGTTCGCTCACTGCTTCAGGAAAATCTTCTCCATCTGCGCTTCTCCGTTCTAATTTTCCCAAATCTCGCAATTCATGTATTCCCCGAGGATGCATGTTGTACAAGATTTGAAATGGGCTATGTCCCATGCTGCGATTGGGAAAATCGTTATAAGAAAATTCCGCTTGGGCGAGAGCACGATCCCATAACCGTGAATTTTCCCCAGTCAAACTCTATAATAAATTTCCCAAACTCCTGTTCACCACTTCCGTTTGTCCATCAGTCTGCGAATGATACGTAGAGTTGAAATTCAATTGCGTGCCCAACTCTTTCCACAGGGTGCGCCGAAAGTGTCTTGTGAATTTTACATCCCTGTCAGAAACGATAGAATTGGGTAGGCCATGTAATCTAACAACCTCCGTGAAAAACAGGTGAGCTATGTACGTGCCATCACTAGTTTTTTGGCAAGGAATAAAATGAGCCATTTTTGAAAATCTATCTACCACCACCATCACCGAGTCACACCCCTGCTGCGTCCTAGGCAGTCCGAAGACAAAGTCAATGCTGACTGAGTCCCAT
This sequence comes from Pinus taeda, assembly GCA_000404065.3. Taxonomy (NCBI): domain Eukaryota; kingdom Viridiplantae; phylum Streptophyta; class Pinopsida; order Pinales; family Pinaceae; genus Pinus; species Pinus taeda. Next base: position 12,684 of record APFE031504372.1, on the reverse strand, counting down.
GGCCTGCTCGGAACATGTAGTGGCGTGTAAAGTCCGGTATTCTGACTGTATCCTTTCGCTAGTTGGCAGACTTTACACTTGTTCACATATCGTTGTACGTCCCTGTGCATTCTGGGCCAGTAATAAAAGTGTCCGAGCTGCTCCAAAGTTTTGTCTATGCCAAAATGACCGGCTATACCACCACTATGTTTCTCCCGTACTATATTTTCTCTCATCGAACAGTCCGGGATACATAACTGTCCACCTATGAACAATAGTCCTTCCTGCAAATTGTAGTCAAACCATGGACTTGTATTCCTCAACACAGGATTTTGGCAGGCTTCAAAAGCTTCCTTAAAGTCTGTGTCGGTCTAGTACAAATCCTTCAGATGTTCGAATCCCATCACCTGTATTCTACTTTCCTGCAAGAGAAAAGCTCTTCTGCTCAAGGCATATGCCACTTTATTGGCTTGCCCACTAATGTGTTTTAGCATGAAAGTGAAACTCTGCAAGTATTCTACCCATTTGGTGTGCTTATGGTTTAATTTGTGTTGCTGCATTACATATTGTAATGCCGAATTATTAGAAAATAATACAAATTCGTTGCCCAGCAGGTAGTGTCTCCAATGCTTTAAAGCTTGGACCACGGCATAAAATTCCTTGTCACACGAGGAGTATTTCTGCCTGCTATCATTTAATTTCTCGCTAAAGAATTCCACCGGTCTATCTTCCTGATTGAGCACAACACCAATAGCTGTCCCACTTGTATCACATCGAACTTGAAAATTTTTGTTAAAGTCAGGCAGCCTCAAGATTAGCCTCTCTGTAATCTTCCGCTTCAAAAGCTGAAAGCTGTCCTCCGCTGCTTTGATCCAACAAAAAGGCTGACTGGCCTTTTTGAGGGTGTCTAGCATCGATGCGCAGATTTCACTGAAGTTCCTAATAAATTTCCCATAAAAACTTGCCAGTTCATGAAAACTACGTACCTCAAAGAAGCTCGTTGGTGATGGCCAATTTATGATTGCCGCAATCTTTTCTGGGTCCATCTTCAATTCATTTTCCACAATTATAAACCCCAAATAGACCAATTCCTTCTGTAGGAAAGTACATTTGTTTAAGTTTATCAACAGTTTGTTCTGCTGCAACTTCTCTAACACCCTTCGAACATGTTGAAGGTGTTCTCCTTTCGTTCTACTGAAAATCAAAATATCGTCAAGATAAACTATCACAAACTTGAATATAAATTCTTTTAACATCTCACAATCTCATAAAAGTACTAGGAGCGTTGCTTAATCCAAATGGCATGACTAGCCATTCGTACAACCCTTCATTAGTCTTGAAAGCTGTCTTCCACTCATCTCCTTCTCTAATCCTGATCTGATGATATCCACTCTTCAGATCAATCTTCGTGAAGTAAGCTGCCCCGCTAAGACAATCCATCATGTCATCCATTCTGGGTAGGGGAAATTTGTACCGAATAGTGATTTTATTGATAGCTCGTGAATCCGTACACATCCACCATTCTCCACCCTTCTTGGGTATGAGTACTGTTGGTACCGCACAAGGGCTCAAACTTTCTCTGACTAGTCCCTTATCTAGAACCTCTTGCACATGTTTACGAATCTCTTCATTATATTTCAGGCTCATTCTATATGTTTCCTTGTTCGGTAGGCTTGCTCCAGGTATGAAATCGATATGATGGCTAATGCTTCTCTTGGGAGGAAACTTATCTGGTAAATCGTCCACTACAATGTCCTTAAATTCTTCCAATAGCTCCTAAATCTCTGTAGGCAATTCTGACTTTTCTGTGTTTAGCAACATTGTTCTTGTCCTTCTTACAATCGCATAATTCACCTCGTTTTCCTTAATCTTCTTAACAAACTATTTTCCTCCCATTAAAAATGCTTTTGTTCCACTTGATTCTGTTGCATCCTCCTCTTGGATGGGTACAGGCGTATGTTTGACTCCATCTTTCACAAATTTGTAACAATTCGTCTTCCCATTGTGCATCACCTTTTGATCATACTGCCATGGTCTCCCTAGCAGTATATGGCATACTTCCATTGGCATAATATCACAGACAACCTTGTCCTGGTATTTGCCAATATGAAATTCAACCTCGCATTGTTTATCAACTAATAGTTGGTGGCCTTTCTGTAGCCACGACACCTTGTAAGGTGTGGGATTGTTAAGTCGCTTCAATCCCAGATTTTCCACCATCTCAATGGCAACTAAGTTATCTATACTTCCACTGTCTATGATTAATTTACAACACTCCCCATGTGATTTGCAAACTATTCGGAACAGTGTCTTCTGTTGGGTCTGTTCAGCCATCTCCTTGGCTGGCTTCAACAACACTTTGTTTAAAACTAAAGCCTCTTTTGTTTCTGCCAAATTTTCTACCTCCCGGGGCTGTGCTTCAGCTTCCTCAGGTTGCGCAACAAATGCTCCCCTCTGGCCAGCATGCTCGGCTTCCGGGCATTCGAAGGATCTGTTCCCCCACCTATGGCACTTGTAGCACTGGACATTAGTCCCTCTTCTGCGACCATTTCCTCTTCCCCGCTGATATGGCTGACCTCGTCTAGTGCTATCTCCCTTCTCTACTGTCCCTGAAGTTCTGGAGCTGCTGCTTTCTTCACTGTTAGTGGCAGTTCTCCCTCTGTCGTAGGACTGTCCTCGTCCTTTTCCATTTCCTCGTCCTCTCCTATTATTCAGTTTCCTGTTAATTTTTTCTTCAGCCTTTACAACACTCTGAAAAGCTTCTTCTATATATCGTGGAGAGAGAATACTGATCTCATCCAGTATTTCCAGCCTCAATCCATTCACGTATCTCGCTGTCTTCTCTAGAGTATCATCAATATAACCAGCCTGCAAGTTTACACGATAAAACTCCTCTGTGTATTCCTTTACGGTCATACCTTTCTGCCTTAAATTCTACACTCATCGATAAATTTCGACCTGATAGTCTTTAGGCAAAAATCTGCCCTTCAGTTTTTCCACCATCCTTGGCCATTTCCTTATCGGTAGCTTGTTCATCCTCTTCCTATCCGCTTGGACACTATCCCACCATAAAGCAGCGTGCCTTTTAACTTGGTTGCAGCAAATCTAACTCTTTTGTCCTTACTGATCTCTTCGTTTTCAAAATACTTATCTAACTCACTTACCCAATCCAGTAGAACATCTGCGGATAGACTGCCATCATAGTTAGGGATCTCAGGTTTGGGTTTGCTTCTAGCTAATAGTACTGATCTCAACAGTCTCAACTTCGGGGTTTCTTCCCTTGATCCATCCGTAGCAGTTACCGTTTCTTCTTCATTATCATCCCCAAGTTCTGTGTCTCTTCTTCTTCCTACCTCCACTGCTTCTAAGCGAGCAGTAAGGACTCTCAACTCTACCCTCAAGCCCTCATCTGCTACTCTGCGCACACCTCTTCTACGTCCTCGTCTTTGAATGTCCATCTACCTCTTTTTTTTCTCAACTTCTTGCTCTGATACCACTTGACGGGGCTAGCCCACGTGGTCCCGCTGTCGATGTGCTCCACTTGATGGTGTACTGACAGCTAATATTATTAATCACAAGATTTCAGATATATGACAATTTGATTTTCAATCTGCTTTTAATTGAATTGGTTTACGGTAATGGTACGCTGGTTATGTATTTGGTGGACATCTGTCCCTCCTCAGAATTCTAAAACCCCACCTTGGTATAGGGTTTCACCACCCTCGTGCTCATTTGGTTATTGTTATTTCTCCTGGTCATTTACTCTGTGAGCTCTCGACGACCCCTTGCAATTTCACTATGATGCTTTTGTTTTGGTTTGAGGCTTGTCCGCCTGGTTCTCTGAGCTACGAGCTCCTGGTAGCCTTCACGGCTTCAATGTGGGTTCCTTTGGTTTGTTCGGGGTTTTGTTGCTTTGGTTTCTTCGAGCTGCATGCTCTCGGTGGTCTTCACGACTTCAATGGTTCGGGATTTGATTTGGGAGTATTCTGTTCACCTGGTAAATTGTTGAAACCCTGGTAAGTTTGTTTTTGTTCGGGTATTCTACTTGTATGTTGACTGTTACTGTGTATTTGGTGTCGGCTTTAATGGGTCTCTACCTCTGTGCATCCTTTACTCGATTTGTCGCCTGTGTTTTCACGATTTGTTGCCTCTTTGTGTTGGTTGATGGTCATATGGTTCTTGGTCTCATTCTTCAGAATTGGTTCGATTCATACACAATCTTGACAAAATTATGGTGGCGTTCTCCGTTAGTTCCTCCACCAACTTACCTGGTAAGTTCCCTTTCTATGCTGGATATTTATACTCATTTTTCTACCTGGACCTAACGTCTTCGGCTCCTCATGAGCAGGAAGACAATCCGAAGGTATGGTTGCAGTCACGGCTTATCTATCAAGTAAACGAATTCTCTGTATAGTATTTGTTCGTTCAATTTTCTAGTTCCCCTGCATTACGTTTCCACTGTAATTAATCTCGTATGGTGGTTTCCCTTGCAGGTAGAGCCACCCGAGGGTTTCGGCGCTTGGACACTCAGCTATCCCAAATGAAATCCGGGTAGTGTCGTTTTGTTCATTTGTGGTTTGCTTGTCCTTAGCCTTCGGTGTGTGGGTTGATGTTGTTGTTGGCCTCGAGCCGCTGTCTGTGTTTGGTTCTTTAGTCGTGTAACACCATCGTTGGGTCGTAGGAATGAGTTTGGGGACTTATGGGGTTTGGTTTTTGTTTGTAATTGTTACGGTTCCCATGTTCGTGAACTGGGTTTGTTCTTATGATTTGCATAGAATGTAAATGAACAATAATTTTGATGACTGTATATGAGCTCAACTCTGGAATTGAATTTGATTATGTTTGTAAGTTCGCATACCTGGTATTACAGTGGTTGTTCGCTCCACTGGAATTGCGAATTCTGACTTCGTATATATGTAATTACATAAATGATTTCTTTGTTGTGTATTTGGTTATTTTGTTTGAGTCGCCTGCAACTGGGTGCCGTTACTTCTCCTCCGAATTTGATTATCTCCGAATTTGATTATTTCCCCTTTTTGATTTAAGATCTGTAACAATGCATTAACAATCTTTACACAGTAATTTAATACAAAGTATTACACAATTGGTTAGGACGTTGTAGGGATGTATGTGCACAGAAAATTGTATTTTTCCTTTCTATATTTCTTCTTCAGTCCGAACCCCTCTATTGTGCTTTTTATCACTTTTTAATAGCACTGTTTACAAACCGTCCTAACTGTTGTTAGTTTGTTCAATTGGTTACATCAGTTATTCCCCATATGGAACTTTGCATGGTTGTCTAGTACATTTTCTTTTCATGCTTTTACAACAGTAAATTAACTGTTTGGAAACAATGGCTCTAACTAATTATTACTGCTCCTAATTACAACTTATTACAATAATCTTTAGGTAACTTAATAAAAGAAAAGTAATAAATAAATAAAACAAGTATGCTTTCCACTCAATGAATTAATTTCGCAGTCCTCTTCAGAAACCATATCCCCCTCATTTTTGTCTTTGCCCTGTCAGCTAGATGCTCCTACATCACACATTCCTAGTATAAGATTGATCCTTTGTCACTTCTTCCTCCTGAAGGATTTCCTTATGTTTCTTCTCCCTACATGATGGCATGGCCAAGTACACCTCCTCCTTATCGTATGCCCTTGGTTCCGTTGGGTTATAACTCTCTCGACGATGCTTTTTTAGATAATTTTGGTGCAACTTCATAATTTCAAAATCCCATTTTGTGCTCTGGTGTCACGCCTACTACCTACTTTTTTATCCCAAACATGCGAGTAACTTCCCGAACCCCTACCCAACGTACAATGTCGGTAAGTGAAACACACATTCCACTTAATCTTTTTTCTCCTCCTACCATAGCCATAGTAACTGTGGTTCCTTATGTCAGTGGAAAACATAAAAATTCATTTGTTCCAATGTTTGGGAGGGAATATCCTCTGCCCTATGTACCTCCTGCTTATAATGGAAGTTATACACCCCCTCTGGGGGCAAGTTGACCCATTGGCGTTGTTTCTAACCCAGTTGGAACATCAATTCCATCTGTATCAAGAAACATTATAGCGACCCCTTTACAAGGTCATCAAGTCCCTTTAACTCAAACTTCCTATCAACAAACTTATAGTCCTACAGGCTCTCAAAATCTAGAAACTATGTATCAGTATGCAGGTCCTCAAATGAAGTATGGTCCTCAAATGAAATATGCTGATGGGATTGGTAATGTTACGGCCACCAATTCCTATTCAACCACAATAGGGACCTTACCCGAAGCCATAGTTGCAGGTGTCCTATTTGCTGCCACATCTACAGGTGTCCTATCTGCAGCCGCATCCGTCGGTGTCCTACCCGCAGCCAACGCCGCAGGTGTCTTACCCGCAACCACAATTGCATGTTTCTTACCAATCCAAAGAGGGACTTTATCAGCAACCACAAAAACACATCCCTATTCAACCCCAACAAGGGCTTTACTCACAATTGCAACAACAGATTTCTTACCAATCCCAACAAGGATCTTACCAACAATCATTGCTACAGTCGCAATAGATGTAACAAGGACCTTACCAACAACAGTATGGTCAGTTTTCACTCAGTAAGGTCAACCTCTTTATGGTCAACCTCCATATGGTCAACCTCCATATGGTCAACCTCCTTATGGCCAAGTGCCTTATGGACAAAATACACCACAATGGGCGCAAACCCAAAATCAACAAGGCTGGAATACTCAGTTTGGCATGTACCAAAGACCCTATACTCCATATAACCCACAACTTCCATTTTTGGCGACGTTGAAATTACCGAATGTGTCAAGGCTTATGAATGACCCACTACTTTACTCACAATATTGGCCTTCAATACCAACCAAAATTCCTATTGATGGCCCCAAATTAGAAGGTAAATCTAGAGAAGACCCCCAAGCACACATTATGACTTATCACCTTTGGTGTTTCTCTAACTCTTGGGTAGATGATTTAGTCTAGTTGCGTAATTTCCAGTGCACTTTGATGCTTGTTACTGCTAAATGGTACAACGAGCTCCCTCAAGGTTCCTTTCAAGACTTCAATACTTTAGTCATGGATTTCCTCACCCATTTCCAATTGCCTGTCTAATATGAGACTAGAACCCATCTCTTAACATCTTTGCAACAATCGACTTCCACTGATATCTCCAACCATATCCGTGAATGGAGCCGTAGACATCGTCTCATCAAATTTGAAATTCTAGATCATCTTTTGATTGAATGGTTTACCAAATCATTCATCCCTCCTATCGATAAAGACATAGCCATGGGTGGCTGTGTAACTGAGGAACAAGCCATCGTCCATGCCCAATATTTGGATCTTACATATTCACAACCTGACACATTGTATGAATTCTTACGTGGTGCTCAGTGGGCTTCAACTAGTCATGCATATTCCACACCCAAAGATACACCACCCATCAATGGTATCATTAGATCTGTGGCCCAACAGTCTTGTAGTGCCTCGACTGCTTCTACGAAATCTAAATCCAATCGGGCCACTGCAACCTACAATAATATAGATAACCCTAAGAATCATAGTAAAGACTTAGAGGTAAATGTTGTCTAGTCTACTGCAGTAGATAAATTCTTGAAATGTGAGAAGGGTAAAGGAAAAGCTAAACAAGACAACCGTAAACGTGATTCCAAAAAACAATCAGTTGATGACACACCCAAGCGAAAGCCTAAATATCCTTGCCTTATTTGTGATGAAGATCATTGCACAGAGAATTGCCCCCGACGTACTGAAGTGAGTCATAATTTGAAGGGAACTACAAGGACATCAACTATTCGATTTGCGTAATGCGCGATCGAGGCTAACTGTTGAGTGTTGAATTGCGCAATGCATAATTCTAGTTGGAATTGACTACAGGCTCAGTGACTGCATTGCACAATTCTATGGGTGAGCAGTCACTGTCTCTCAGAAATACACAAATAAATCTTGGAGGATAGTCACTAGGAATAAATGCACATTTCTGGAGAGGAACACAGAGCCTTCCTTCTCCGGAGGCAGAGTTTAGGCCAAGGTTGGCCAGAATCACTGACGGGCAACTGAAAACGACACCAAATAGAACAACAGAACTACATGCATGTGGGTGAAGCGAGTCGTCGAAGCGGCAACCGTTCATGCAAAACAGTTTCATGCATGTGACAGCAGTGAGATAGCAACAAAAATTGAAATGGTCCTAGTACAAGGTAGTATGCATGTAAATGATAATAAGCATTCAAGGAAATCAAGAAAACAACACTCACACAAGCGAAAACACAAAAAGCGACATAAATGCAGAAAATGACAAGTTGAGACCACTTACCCGTGAATAGCTGAGCCAGATGTGTCGAAGAGTCCTCGATGTGTTGTGGGATGTCAGAGCTCCAAGATCTATGTGAAAGAATGAGTTGTGAAGTGTCGAATAAATAAGTTTTGGCCTAAGTTGCACGAAACGGGGAAACGAGTACGAGTTTCCGAAACGGGAAGCGATACAAAACACGACCTCCCCAAATTTTGGAAATAGGGAAACACGTATATATATATATGTATTGAAAACATTTAAATATTTATATATGTTCAATCATAAAACATAAATGATACATTATAATTTATCACACTTAAACATTAAGATTTAATTTACATCACATTTACTCATGAATGATCACATAATGAAAATAAAAATATCGGAACATCCAAAAGCAACCTTTATTATATATCCAAATCTCAAAATCAACCTTTATTTATATTAATATATGAGGCTGCAAGTACAATAAAGACTATAAGGTTGCAAGAGAGAGATCCAAATCATGATTTTCTGCATCCACATCCAATTCTTTAGAAGGACCACTGTTGTATTGGGAGTCTCCTCCTACATAGTCGAACGACCTTACTGCTCTTGATTAAATACACGTTTCATACGCTAGTACCCTACATGGTCTTGATTATTGGGAGTTTCCCCTGCATAGAGGGCTTGGTTCTCTTGATTAAATACAAGTTCCATACCCTAGTACATGATAAAATCCAATGGAAACATTGCAATCCCTCCAATCCTAAAATCCTGAAAAACAAATAAGTCTGCTGGATTTTGAGTGAGATCTAAAATTCTACTTTCTCCATATGAAATCCAATGAGGGCGAAACCACTCTCAAACATCCTGAGTCATTTCATGGAAATGTTAAAAATTTAAGTACAAGGATGAAAATGAAAAATAAAGGAGAATATCACTTTTACTTTAAGAATTTAACATTACCATGAACTGCATATCCCTCAAACTTCTTGATAAACTGCATATCAACACTAGGACAAAAATTCACTTTTATAACTTTAGACACACATCTAGAAGCAACAAGAAGTCACTAACATACCCTAAAAGTAAATAAAAAAACAAATTAAAAAAATAAAATAAAAAAACACAAGTTAATGAGGAAACGTGGGTCGTACCAAACGTGTTTCCACGTTTCGTACCCGTTTCCGTACGGAAACGGACCTCTATACCACGTTTCCTGCAACATAGGTTTTGGCTTGTGATGAACATGCCACAAATATAGGAAAAAGCGACACTTGGATGGAAGATTTTTTAATGATCTTTACGTGTAATCTCTAACTACTAAAAATAGCTCCCTGAATCAAGGGATTTTTGCATGTTGCCTTTTGCTATTCTAGGAAAAAGCAAGCCATGCATGCAAGTCAAGTTATCTTGGTCTCGGGTTGAACTGGTCAAAGAATCTGCATATGCAAGAGGCTACTCAATTGCTGGGAGAAAATGTGCATTTCTGGATGGTATCTCGGTTGACTTCCTAGGAGATTTGTGCAATTTCTGGGCAGAGCAACTGACTATTACCCAAGATTACGTAATTCCTGGGCTGAGCAGCCCCGTTGGGAAGAATTGCCCAATTTTTTGGATGAAACATGACCAGAAGAATTGTGCAATTCTGGAGCCCAGCAAGCTTCTAGATAGAATTACACAATTTCTGGAGGAAAGGCTGGTTTCCCTCCAGAATTACACATTTTCTTGAGGGATATGCTCAACCTGCAGCTGGACCATGTCTAGAGGAATAGCCTGTGAGGGGAAATTATCAAGCTTTGATAGACAGACTATATTTCTGCAAGAAAATCACTGAAGCTTGTGTACTTGACGAAGCAAGACATGTTGCTGTGAAATGTTGGTAGGGAGGCTCCAAAATGAGCTAAGGGAAAATTTTTTAGGGTGGTTGTAGCCGCTACAACAAATATCTCGTAGATGAATCAATAAGCATGATCTAATCTAAATTGATGGCTAATATTATCTTGACTCCATCAAGTTACTTTTCTAGAAGTATCTAGAGGAAAATCGATTTACCCCAATTAACACTAATTAATTAATCTATTTCCCTAACTTAGACTTAGGAAAACTTAATTAATTGATTAATTAAATCTAATAAATGCATTTTCTCATGAAACCAATTTTGGGTATTAGCTAAAATGTGTTCTCTACCTACAAAGACACAATTTGAGAGCAGAACACATGCTAAGCTACACCAACTAACATGGGGCACTAGGAATTCATCAGAGGAATAGTAAGGGGGCGAAACCAAGGCATGGTTCTTGGGTCAAGTTGGCTTTTACTGATATAATATTCCTAAGAGCAACTTTATGGGTTGATATTAATATATATCATAATATTATAATATATTTTAGAATAATAATATTTATACTAAGCTATAAATAAAAGGTAAATGGATGGTAATGGGTATTCATCCTTTCTTTCCATCAAAGACTACTAAGGGATGACTATAGTGCTCATTCTAGGGAGAAGTGTAGGGGCAAATGTCCCTGTGTCAACATGGAGGTTTCTTGGATACCCTTATGGGTAGCAATATCTACTAGAAGCCATATGAATTTGAGACATCCCTAGCTAGCGAGTTGGAATCCCATGGAAAGGTAGTGGCACAACTCAATGGATTGTAGATGCTAAGAATGGGATGCACTACCTTAGGTTATGTAGGTTGATGGGAGATGTGAAACTATTATTTGGAGGCTACTAGGGTTTGATAACATCGCCTTATTCATGTTCAATACTAGTTATGTTCCATAGTTGGTGTTAGGTGAGCCATTGTGCTTATGGACTCACGGTCCCATCTTGGGGGTAATTGGCAGTAGAGATACTAGAAGAAGTGCGTTTGATAGTTCGGTGGTACATATAAGGTCTGCAGTGAATCGACATATTTTATCAGATAAGTATTTGCAATATATTTTAAGGCATATGTTTTGTTTATGGATATTACTTTTCTTGCTTGATATATTGTTATTTTGTCATGCTATGTATATTTTATTAGTGATTATTGTATCAGTACCAGTGGGTGTTAGCATCGCCCTAGCGAAACGACTGGGAGATGTTATAAGTAGTGATTACAATATTAGTGTTGGTGGGTGGTGGTATCTCCCTAGCAAGGTGGTTTGGGGATGTTAGAAGAAAACATCTTTCTCTTCTAGCAAATCTCGTAAAGCGAAGATTTTTTCCTAAAGCAATCAATGTCTTTCCCATACATGGCCTGGAGGATCTTCAATTAATATGCATTAATTGGATTCTCACAAGTTGCCTATTTTCTCATTATACCTTTACTTTCCTGAAAATCCTTCTTTTCCTTATGTCTGCTTCCATATATTTTTCCCATTATTCTTTTTTCCACACAGATTAGTCTTTTGCAAGATATTTATCCATTTAAATATTCTCCCTCGATATCATTCTTGTATCCCAATATATGTGCTCTTCCTTGTGCATCGTTGAATTCCACTATTATCTATCTTAGCAATTTTAGTGATTGAAAGTTGAAACAACAAACTAATATACTGATTTCCATAACTAGAACATAGCCCCTAGTAGAAAACCAAAAAAGTATGTTGCACACATGGGAAAAAATAAGTTTATCCATGACAATGCCAAAGAGTTACTTGTTACATATACCTTGAACTATAGAAAAAATTAGCAGAAAAACATAAATTTACCAAGGGGAAATCCAGTGTTTTCCCTATTTGTAGCTTGGACCTAAAACTCAACCTAACAACTCATATATTGATCTTCGTGACTGCAACATAGTTATGTAAAACAGACCATAAATATGGACAAAACACATAGAAAATATTTTTTATCTGGTATAGTGCCAAAGAATTAATTGTATCCCATACATAATTTCCAACATATCTATATAATACAAAGGAAATTTGTTGAACTCTATAAACTAACAATGGAAATTAAGAGTAAAAGATTGGCATAAGAAAACCAGTGTGAAAGGTTTAGAAAACACTGAGGCGAGAGCTAGAAGTAAATTTGAAGGCGTCAATGATCTGTTCATGGGAATCTAGTGATAGTGGCACCATTGAGTAAAGGGTTGTAACATATTTTATACATATACGTAGATGCAATACATTACAATGTGAAGATTGATAATAATATAATATTAAATGGAAAGAGTCAACATTAAACAATAGGGAGTATTATCCTAAGACGTGAATTTAAGTTTTCAATTTTTACAATACTACAAATTAATTAAGAATTCAATTCAAGAGATGTTACCCCTAGACATTTAAAAGAAGACTGGATCTCTCATCAAATCCATGATATAATGCCATGAGAGATGACATCCTTATTGTCTGCATCCTCTACATGCTTCATCAAGATCCTCTCTATGTTATGGAACATTTG
>APFE031504361.1:0-32284 GCA_000404065.3 Pinus taeda | reverse complement strand
GATCTCTATCTTTCCACTGCTCGCCATCTTCTTTCACCACCAGAATCGATCTTGCAGATCTCCCACTGAACAGGGTCTACCACAGGCCCGAGCGAAACCCCTCAGCAACAAAGCCGTCCCTTTGAATCCAAAAACAACTCTCATATCAAATGTAGGTTTTAACCCCATATAGAAATTACCTGCATATGATTCTAGAACATAGAAAATAAACAATGAGAGAGCATAACACATAAAACACATATACACAGAGATTTTCCCCTAGATCCCAAAATTGGGACTACCAACTTGATTTTTCATTATGTTCCTTTCAATGTTATAATACATATTTACACATGCCGAAGCATCCAATACCATGGACCGAAAACCATCACGTCCAAAACCATGGTTGAAAACCATCACGTCCAAAAACATGTGCGAAAATCATACACAAAACCATAGGTGGGTCTGCCCAACCTAACATAGGTTCCAAAACCAAAATTTTCTAGGGCACTACCCCGAACCCCATAGAGTGGGGTTACCTGCACCCGTCAAACCCCCTGTGACCCCCACACTACATAATCGTCACAATGAATGGGGGGCTCCGCCCCCCTTCTAACCCCGTAGTTAACTATGTGGGCTAGTCGTGGAAAGAATATAACACAACCCAACATGGAGAAGGAGTCCCAGCAGTGGGTGGTAATGTAGGGCCATTACTGCGATAGCACGCAGAGATAAGTATAATGACTTTGGTTGGAAGCAAGTGTGTCACCTTGCATCGAGTCAAGGGAGATGCATGGGGGTTCTAATACACTGAGGGGAAAAGGAAGTGTATCCCTTAGAAGCCTATAATAGTACACAACCTGAAAGGAACACACGAACAGAATGACATCATAAGCTGGAAGTAGAATAGTCCACAAACCAAAGTGACGGGTTAATCCAACAACACGCCTTCAATAAAATTCATACAATTTCAAATAAAATATCTCATAATAAAATTCATAAGTTAAACAACATACATTGCTAAAGTAACCAGAATAGTCAAACTACAATAACAACATGTGCATGAAAACGCGTTGGCTCAGTTATATTATTAAGTGAAAGTTCCATCCATACATACACCACTGAAAACCACTAGCACCAATAGTGGAACATTACAGTCAACATTGTTTGCTCCTACAAAGAAGGGTACTTGATCTACATTGTGGAGAAGCCAAGGCTCGTCACAATACTCCCAAGTCTTTCCTAAGCCTAAGCTTAGACAAAATCTTGGCTACCAAAATCCTCCTACTATGAGTTATGAGGTTATATATATAACAAAGGGTGGCGTGACCCTTGACATTCCCCTTTGACTCATTGACCACCCTCATGAATCTTCAGCTCCTTTACAAATAACTATTTACATTACATAGCGATTGTTCGCATTCCACTAATGACACTTGCCATTTCACTTATAACAAATTTACAAATAATATACAATTTCCACATATACCCATGTGGGACAAAATAGACTTGAGTTAGCCTAACAAGACAAACACCATCACTCAGAAGCTTGGGTAAAGACCAGCTCAGAAACATCCTCTTGATGGTCTTCAATGATGAACTGATACCAAGCTTGGTACTGCACTATGTTGTCTTCATATTGTTTGGTTATGTCTTTCTGGAAACAAACTCTTGCCTCCATGGATTCTAGGTATATGGTCCTCAAACATTTGTCTAACTCATCTTGAAGCATGCACAACATTTTCATGAGTGTGGCTAGACCACCTATGCACCTCTGCATGTTTTATGTGCTCAGCTGCAAGTCATCGATGGTGGCCTCTCGCATCAACTGTTCTATGTATCTGTCAACCTCCAGCCAGACTTGGTTCTTCTCAATGGCTTCGGTGAGGGAACCAATTGAAGGGATCTCGTGTGTCCTCACCATGACATCTAGACTCTTGAACAACCATGCATAAGAAACCTCAATGTTATTGATGAGCGAAGGGAGTTTCTCATAGTTACGGGTCAAAATCCAAATTGTGCTTTGTCTAGATTTTCCTACGACCTCATTATCTTGTGCAAGTAAAGCGAGGCTCCCTTGTATTTCATTGTCTATTCATGTACATGTGCAATAGAAACATGTGTGTCTTTGATAGTTTGGGTAGTCTTCATACGCTGCTACTGAAAACCATTTAGATGGACAACTGCTCTGTGCATGGTGACAAGTACGTCATAAAGTTTCCACACAGTGGTCTCAAGAGTTGATATTCAACACATATTTTTTCCTCATCTCTGCCATAGCAGATCCTGCAAATTGTTCTACCATCTTCTTGGCCTATTGCAAGTACTTTTCCATCTAATCATTCTCTGCTAACAAGAACTTGACATTTGAGCTCATGGATTTTGCATAAGCCTTAGAGGCATTGGCCACTGCAGCTAGATGTTGACTAAGATCTGAAAATCACCCTTTCCTCCATATGTGCAAGTGACACATGATCATCTAAGAGATTATTTCTCCACACTTGTACAACCCTCTACTGTGACTCATCAAATGATAGATTGTACACATCCATCACTGGATCATAATCAAGGATGACAACCTATCTATGCTCGCCCGAGACTGGTTCTGATTCTGGAGGTGGTGGAGACGGAGGGGCGACCTCAGGTGTTCTCAGCGTCAGGTCGATATCTTGGTCCTATGACTCCTATTCTAAATCCATGTCAGTTGCTTCAACCATTTACTCAATTTGCTGAGAAAGCTCCTGAGCCTACACCTGCTCATCCTCCTCTTCACCTGCTGGCTGTTCTAACTCTTTTACCTATATTGGCATAGTTTGCTCTGTCATCGCGCCTTTCCCTTCTTCCTATTATTGTTTTTTCTTCTCTTCCCTCTCTCTCCTTCTTAGCTCCTGCTCTTCCTTCAAATTCTTCTCTATTTCCTGCAACTTCCTTTCTGTATCCTACAACCTTTGCTTCTCTCTCTTCCTCCATTCTACTCTATTTATGTGTTATTGCCTCTTTGCCTCCACTACCAAAGCTACTTTCTCAACGAGAGGATCTTATATGAACTTGTAGCTTTTCTCAGCCTCTGGGTTCTTGGAAATATTCCTCTTTCCTTTGTCCTATGTCGGTTTGTTTCTCACTACTACTACTGTTGTTGCTTCCTAGGATGTTGTTGCCTTCACAGAAGCTTTCCATTCTATAGCCATGCTAACCAATTCATTGAGCTTAGAGGAGTTGTAACAATACCACTAAGGATCTTCCTCTGCCTAATGAAATTTCTCATGGATCCATGGATAAGACACCTTTACACAGTGATTCTTGCATATGCAATGGGGATCATACATATTGTATTCATTAGTGTTGAGCTCAAACTTATATAATTCCTTGGCCTTGACATCTACATCCTTCAAGCTCTAGATCTCGTACAATCCAACCCACAGAGGAAGAGAAGGCTATGGTGCCTTCTTCCTCCTATGTAGCCTACTAATAACCTTGTGGATATGTGATTATGTGATATTAAACCTCTTGCATGACCAACTTATCCATGGCAAACCTTGGTAGCACATGTGAAGGCTTCTCTCTGCCAAACATCCTGATCAAGGTGCCACCGGGTGAGGCATACCAATCTGCAATGTTAAGTAATGCCTCCATCGCTTCTTGGGACATGCAAGGTGGAGCATGTTCAAAGTTCAACTTTTAACTAGGATGATGAAATAGTCAGATAGCCTTGCCATGACTCATCGGTAGTTGCACTCGGAAAGAAATATAGTGGAGGCTTATTGAAGCTTTAATCATAATAATCTTGATCGCATATTTGAATAGTGGAGGCTTATTAAACCTTTAAGCATAATAATCCTAATCTTGTGCTTGAATAGTGTAGGTCTAGTGAACCTTTAAGCATAATTAAGTATTACTTGTAGGTTGAAAAATTTTCAAGCTTGTGATAAATTTAGATTTGAAAAGCATGGGTAATGATGAGAACATTTCTATTGTCCAGCAGATTAGGCTTTTGTTACTTTTGGAAAATCAACTATGTTTCTATTTTTCACTTTGTATTCTTGATGATTGTACAGATCCATTATATTCATTTTCATTTGTATCAACTAATTACAATATTTGAAGATTTTTTATTGTTTATGTTTTTTTTCTTCTCTTAGTGCATCTAGTGACTCTTTTTTATATACATTAGATGAATTTAATGTTGTATGTATTCTTGCTAATGTCCTTTGATTTATATTTTTTGGAAAATGCTACAATTTTTTTTAAGAAAAAATTTAGAACTCATCTCATTCTATTTTAAAGCTATTCTTTCTTTTATAGGATAAGTCTTGGCGAGTTCGTTATATGGTGGCAAATCAGTTATATGAACTTTGTGAGGTAGTTGGCCCACAACCTACCAGGTATTTTTACATTGAATTAATGACTTCATACTTGTGCATGCTCTCATTGGCATAGATACTTGACAAATAATATCATGGATGTAACCCTGCAATTTTGACCCTTGGGATATAATCAATCATATTATACTTATATTGTAATAACCTGGGTATTTTGAGGTGTTTAAAGACATGTGGGCTCACCTATGATGACATTGTGATGTAATTAATGCAAATGCCTTGTATATATTTCTAGAGAATATATATTTTATCTTAATCACAAGGTCAAGGCCCACCTATACAATTCTTATGGTTCATATTTTCGAGTTTGGATATTGGTTTATATTACCTAGGGACAATGGTTGTCACTATGGTACAAAAAAACTTGTTAAAAACATTTCTTTCTACATTTATTTAGTAAATTTCTAACATATGTGATGCATCAATCAAGTAGCATATTACCACCTTTGACCACATTCCCATTTTAAAAGTCGTGAGCCTTTTGAGGAAACACAAAGCAGCATGCAAACCAAAGGTCTATCTTAGTCCTTTTTGTTTACTAGTTTGGTCAGGGTCGATATCTATGGCTGGGATTTGAATCATTTTCATTCCCATGAAATTGGTTTCTTGGAAAAATTCTATTAGAAATATCAGTAAGTATTTGAATTTTGTGCGGACAATAGAATATGATCCTCATGGATTTGAATGTAGGAATAATCTAGCATGAAACCATTGTTAAATGGGTAAATTTCATATGGATTTATTGTATAATTCCCCTGTTGTTTTACACTTGTGTAGTCATCTACCATGCCAATAAGTGGGTGAATCAATGAAATTTGCATGTGTTAAAAGGAAATTCTTTGTGAGAATTTGTAATTCCATCAGCAGTTTGCATTAGAGTTTTATTCAATGTTGTTAAACAACCCCAAATCTATTCATAACTTGGAAATTTGACTGGATGTTGAGGAAATTCTTGGGATAAGGTGATTTCCATGGGTGAATGTCACAATACCATGGGCAAGTACCATGGGTGAATGAATACCATGGGTGGATGTCACTTACAATACCATGGGTGGATACCACTTACAATACCATGGGTGGATGATACCATGGGTTTATGCCATTTTCCATTTGGATCGTTCCTCCCTCCTTAAGAAGCAATGGTTCCTGTTAGGTTCCTATACCAATAGATGTCATTTTTCATGATTGACATTGAAGAGATCTAATATGTTCATATCTTTTGGCTGATTGCAAAGGTTTTCCATATTCAAAAGAAATCAAAAAGTTGAAAAAAGTAAAGAGAGTATGCCCTAAAGGAAAAATCAAAGGGCAGGAAAAATGAGATGGTCAAAAGAAATAAACCCCAAAAAAAGGACCAGGAAAGTGTGCGAGTCCAAAAAGCCAATCCTGTTCTCTTTTTGCAATGATCTTATGGTATGCAACTACTAATTCATGCCACCACTAATGAATGGCCAAAAAGATTAATCTTGGTCAGTTCAGGCTTGAAGTTACTTGTCTTAGAGATAGAGAAACAATACATGTCCAAACTATTCAATCTTGGCAGGTGAATAGCTAGGTAGAGAAGCAAAGGAGCTCAACTGCTAAACCTGAGCCCTGGATGTGATAAGGTTAGACTTATATAGGTTTCTCATGTAAAGAAAAGAAAAGATGAAAAAGGGTTTGCTAGTCCAAGTGCACCCAAAGAATGGAAGAAAAAATGTTAGGAACAGTAGGCTGGGTAGGCAGTTTCGATGTTGCAGAAGCATGCTTTTGGTTGATTGTGTTTCTCAAAGATGCTCTCTTTACTATCATGAGTACCATGGCAGCTAGTGGGTCACAAATCAAGTGAGGCATGACTAACCTCCCTTCACACTTCTCCCAAAAATCACTTGCTAACCTCCCCTAAGGATATTGAGATCTGCTCAATACTCTTAAAATCACTCCATCTCATGAAAAAACCTGAGGAAAATAGCATTCCTACTAAAAGCCAAGAAACCACATTTCTTGTGTAAAAATACTCTTGGTCCATCATCCTAAGTTATCCAACTTCATAGCTTGGCGCCCTTTCATTTCCCTAAGCCTAAGTTTTTGACTTTACAACTTAAGGGCTTTTGGTCAAAGATATCTTTCATATTAACACATTAACCTTATTATATTATCCCCATATAGTTGGTTCCCCTACCCGTATTATGTAAATATATGGAAAATCCTCGGAAAAATTTAATATCCCACCCCTGCTAACTATAGAAATATGTCATTGTTTTAACGAGATTATAGGTTCATCTGGAACCTTATAAAAACCCCCCCTGCGCACAAATATTTAAAATTTGATTAACATTTGGTTAATTAACAGTTTAAACCCCCGATAGCCAATCACAATCGCCCCGGGAATTCTTAAACCATAACTTATATCACGTGGGTCCCACGCCGTAGTCCTCCGCCAGCTCTGTGAGCGCCAACCATTAGATCCGAGCCCGCAGATCCGACGGCCCATAACCATATCGCGTCACCCCTCCACACCGATCTTTAACATCCGAGGAGCCAGCAGTATTCCCGTCGTACAAGGGACACGCGGCGCCCTCCTGGCATGCTCGTTTCCCCTCCTCCGATACCACCTTAGTCGATAAAGCAGTGCAGGTCAATACCACTTACCGCCCTCTGCTGACCTCACCCGATGACGTCATCACCATGTCACCCTTTGTACCCCGCATCACGACAAAACATCACATCATGCTGATGTCACTCAACCCAAAAGCGCCAAAAGCTCGCAAAGCCAAAATTTTGTTAAAAAAACCCGTGAAAGTGTCATTTTCGCTCATTTCTATTCATTGTTTTTACAAAACTGTTGCATACAAATTAACGTCCAAGCAGCTATGCGAGCTATAGTCCACCACACCGACCAATAAAGACCAGTCTCCTACTGCTGCTCGCCAATTAACCTGCAAATTACTCTCGTGCACGTCCAAAAACACAGT
Source organism: Pinus taeda (assembly GCA_000404065.3). Taxonomy (NCBI): domain Eukaryota; kingdom Viridiplantae; phylum Streptophyta; class Pinopsida; order Pinales; family Pinaceae; genus Pinus; species Pinus taeda. The sequence continues at coordinate 24,972 of APFE031504361.1, read as the reverse complement.
GAGCAAACATGGAAGCCCCCGCGCCCATGGCCCTCAATGTTGCGCCCCTTAATGCACCACACAAAGAATTGGAGTGGTTACCCTTGGCTGACAGGGATTTTCAGATTCAAGACTTAATTGGTGATAAAAACCACCTTCAAGCATTTTGCGAGATTAGGAATAGTTACCGAAACAATGCTGATGTCTATGGAATATGGGAATCCAATTTACCCATATACTAACTCCCCTCTGTCAATATTTTCTCATATATTATCCACCTATGCTGTGCCAATTATGAACCTACTCAAAGAGCAGTTATGACTCCATCTGGAACTATCCTCTTTTACATTACTCCTGAGTGCATAAATGAAATGTTACACTTCAAACCCACTCAGCCTCTGGCTCCTCTTTCTATGGGATTCTCGCTTGAGCAGGGACCTAAACTGCCTAGTTCAGAGATAACCCGTATTGCTCAAACATTTATGAAACCAGATTGCCACCCCAAAGAGCCAGCCCAAAGAGCCACCTCCCTATATCCATGCTTGGTTCAATGAAGCTAGAAAATTCATTATTGATATGATATCCTATATCCTGGGATTTAAGACAAGTGAGTATGTTGATGAGACCACATTAGTTTTGTTGTCCATATTTACTCCAGGACAGCCCCTTGCTATCAAATATGATTATGCCACTTTCATAGCCAATAAGATACATGAGCAATTTATGAGTCTAGACAGAGAAGGAGTCTTCAAGTATACCTCTTACATATATCACCTGTTCTTATACTATCAAACAGACAGTTTTCAATTTCCTATCAGAAAATTGGATTCCAAAGGAGAGAGAAGGTCTGTGATATTTTGGACCTCAGTCTTCCACCATGTTTCTGTCTCTCCTTACACTACTGTGAATTCATTGACCTGTTTATACATCTGATCTCCTCTCTATTGATGAGAACTCCTCCTCCTAGACTTTTTGGTGATATGCAGAAGATTTTACAGCTGTCCAAAAACTACAGAATAGGTGACTGGTACCTCTACCAAAATCACACTAAAATCAGAATATATGGCTGTGAGATGTGTCCTTACAAGCTGCCTAAATATGTGCCTAGGAGACTGTTTGCACTGGAGTATTTCAGGCAACTTACTAATGCAGATTTAACTCACTTTCATAGTGCAAAGAAAAAGGCCCAACTGAAAATAAAAAATAAGTTAGGCCATTTTATCATTAACAAGAAGGAATCCTGGGCAGATGCTGATAAAATATTGGGAGAAGAACTCAAATTAAAGAAGAGCTTTTGGTGGGTTACCCTATGACCCAAATGATTTCATAAGTGATAGGAGAGTGAAATATAGGCTATCAGCCTATAAACATTCTAGGCTCCCTAAAATAGAGCAATTTGCCAATCAGGATGAGTGGGTATAGGGTACATTGATAGAAGAAATTACTGAAGAAGAAAAAATGGAAAAAGCTATGAAAGAGCTTGAAAAAATGCTTGACCTGGACTCTTTTGGACAGGTATCTTTCAAGCTGCCTCAGCACACAGGAGGTGATACATCCTTTGTCGGGACTTCTCAGCAGCCCACACAAAAAGCCAGTACAGGGTTAGCAAAGGGCAAGGAGGTAATAGACACAGAGGAGGACATAATGACAAACCAGCCAGCTACATCAAAGGAACAAGGCCAAGGGCAAGTCCCTTCAGCATAGACAAAGGTAGTTGAAATCCCTGCACTACAAACTCCTCTAAATGAGGAAAGAGGCAAGAAAAGGGATAGGCAAGAAGACACACCGATCAGCAGTTCTACAGAGCAACCAGGGGAGAAAAGGCAAAGATTAAATGCCCTTTTAGAGGAGGAGTTTATTGAGGAGACCACAGACATTTTAAGGAGAGAAAGAATAGTCAGCCAGGATACATCCCCGGTCATAGAAACATCAGCCAATTCACACAGGCAGGAGATTGAAAGACAACATAGTGTGGAATTTTCATCCACCAGGCCACAAAGCAAGCAAGGTTCTAACATTAAGAGGACATTTACTGAGATAAAAGCAAAGAATGACCCAATCAGAATTCAACTTTACAATCAATTGCTAAAGATTTCCCCAATAAGAATTCAACTTTACAATCAATTGCTAAAGATTGCCCCCACAAATCAACAAAGGTTAATGGCAGCATATGACATTCAAGAAGGAAAAATGATCCTTAGTCAGTCTAAGCCCAAATTGCAGCAGCCATAGTCAGCTGCTGATTACATCAAGACCAATCTGGAAGTGTTAGCTAAACACATTCTTCCAATGGACCAGATTGATTTGCATAAGAAAACCGGAGAAATGGTCTACTCCACATTGGCAGATAAAGCATTATTGGCTAACAAATTGCAGAATTCATTAAATAATACCTCTGCCCAATTGGATTTAGAAAAGGCTTCCTCTTTATCCAAGGATAGCATAATCAAGTCCTTAGAAGAGATTATCATTGAGCTGGGACATGATCCCAAAGATGCCAAAGGCATAAAGGCATTAATAAAAAAGAAGGAAGAAGACATTGCAGCCCTCAGGAAGCAATTAAAATTGCCTATTACTATGCATCCACAAACCACAGATGTTGTGCAGCAAAAAGAAGAGGAGGACATGATGGACTTGCTGATGAGGATGAATCAAAGATTAAGTGAGACAGAACAAGCATTGGAGAAAATGTTACAAGAAAAGCAGGGAGAGTCCACCTCCCAGCCACCTGAAATAGCTCCAACAGTCACAACTTCTCCTCCTACAGGTATAACAGCAGCTACAACAACAGCAGGCAGCAATACCACCATGACAACAGAGGAATTAATAAAGGCAATGGAGGAATTAAAACTCCAAGTATCAGAACTAAAGCAAGTTAAAGAGAAGTTGGCCAAGGTTGAGCAAAGTTATGACAAATCCAAGATGACTGTAGCTGAAAAAACAAGAGAGGTAAAGTCATTAGAGAACAAAGTAAGAGCCTTAGAAAAGGATCTCTCCCTACATAAACCTCTGGTAGAAATCAAAACAATTTTGTGGGCCAACATTGGTAAATCCCTTACTGACATGTGGAGATCTATTCATACTATTCATGAACAAATTGACTTGATAGCAATAGCCCAAGTAGAAATTCAAAAGGCCAGAACTTTATTGGGACATATGCCTGAATAGGCCAACAGGCTAGTACATTTTTTGAACACCAAGACCAGTGAAGAAATAGCAGCACTGGACATCAGAGACAGGACAGGCACCATTCTAACAGTCAAAATAGTTCTGACCATGAGCACCCTGATGCAAAATTTGGAGAGGAAGTGCCAGGAAATGCAAGTGGTGATAAATGCTTTCATAGACAGGTTCATAGTTTTGCAAGAAAAAGGTCTGCCAGTCTATTAACCAAGGACTACAAACTGATGAAACATGTTGATTATGCTCACAGGTTGAATTCATATGTTGTTGATCAAATTAATACATCATCAAGTACTTCAACAGAGAAAGCACTCCCATCTGGACAAAGTCTCTATGACAACTTGGAAAATCTATTTTATATTGAACATGAAGTTAAACATCTTTTTACAGTTCAGCCTAACTTCTACAGGTACACAGACGTTGATGAGACTTTAAGAAAACTGCAAAGACACTAATTACTAGATGACCAATGGTGGAAAAGCATGTTGGAGATTCTATGAACGTGTCTTTGATTTCTTTTATAGCTCTAGAAAATTGAAAGTTTGTATCACATACCATAAAGTGGAAAACAAGGAAGGACGAGAATCACATGGAGAAACAACATATTGAAGCAAAATTAAATACAGCCGAGAAGGCTGGGATAGCAGAGAGGAATTTCATTGAAGACAACTACCAGCCGACTCACTAAGCCTAAAGTCAACATATCTCACCATCTAAAGCAGCCAACACAACAACAGTTACTTCTTCATTTATTCCTCCCCGTTTTCAAGGTCATTTATTTTCTCCTCTTGAGTTGGTAGAATGAGTTATTGCTAGATATTATCTCATTCAGATATTTTGTAACATTTTTGTATAAATACCTCCCTAATTGAAGTATTTGGGGTTGGTGATACATTTCTTAGACTGCTCTGTAACTCTAAAAACTTTCTGAATACAAAAGTTGTTGGAATCAATTGTCGCTAGACTTTCTGGATGTGGAATTTGATGTTGAGAGCCATGCTATAGAATTCTTGAATCATTTCATGGATCAATAAGTCTCTTCTAACTTGTGTTTTACTGTTTATGTGTTTATTATATCATATATGTTTCATGATCTCAATAACGGAGAAAAAGAATAACTCAGAATTTGTTTGTATGCACTCTGTGTTTAGTCTCTGTTATTTTTAATGTTTTCTTCAAAACTAGCATAAACAGGAATTCTTAACTGCTACTGTTTCCCTTGGTTCTTTCATATTGGTTAAAGGCTAAGAAATTCTTAATTGCTTCTTGGTCATAATCATCCATTTTCCCTCTATCAACATGATGAAGGATTCTTAATTTCCCTTCACCCACTGACTCCATTCCATCTGATTCCAGCTTATAAATTGTTCCATAACTGATTACCTTGCTCTGTAGTACCACCCTCAACTAAAGAGACCATATCCAGCAGTTCATCCTCATAGACTCCATTAGCCCAATGGACTGAAATTCTCGAGCTCACAACCCTATTTTATTGAATATCACCATCCAAAACTCAAAACAAAAACCCTTGTACTTCATAACTAGCCTAATATACCTTAAAACAAAGCTAAAATATAAAGAGCCCTCTCTGGATACAGATTGGCTAGAACCTGTATCTAAGAGATTGGTTTGCGGTTACCTCGGCCGTATTCCCTTCTTAGAATTTTCTGAGGGAACAACCTGAGTGATAACAATCCCCATTGCGTGAAGTTACCTCCTGCGAAGCCTTTGCTGAATATGAAGAGGCATTGAAAGGAAGGGTTTTATGTGGTTAACCCATAACCATGATGAATGAAGATACGAGGATAGAGATACCCTATAATGCTTGTGAGCAACTGTGATACTAACAGTGTGTGGCCTAGCAAATGGACTTTGATGAAGTGTGGGTTTGTGGATGACCCATAACCATGATGAATGAAGATCCAAGGATAGAGATACCTTGTAATTCTTGTGACCAACTATGATACTAATAGTGTGCGGCCTAGCAAATGGACTTTGATGAAGTGTGGGTTTGTGGATGACCCATAACCATTACAAATGAAGATCCAAGGATAGAGATGCCTTGTAATGCTTGTGACTAACTGTGATACTAATAGTGTGTGGCCTAGCAAATGGACTTCAATGACAAGGATTTTGTGTAGTTGGCCCATAATTGTGATGTTGGTTGTTGATGAAGTAGCAGGTGCCTATATAGCCGGGGGTGGGAGGGTATGTCTCCAAATAATCCAAGCTAAATGCTATTATGCTGAAACTGATGAATGTGAAGCAAGTGCCTACTAAAGTAGGGTGGGAGGGCATGTCTCCAAAGAGAACCCACTCCTAATGCTGCTCCAAAATTAAAATGGGCATAACTCAGTCAATATAAATCAAAATATTTATTATAACCAATTTTGGAAATAGAAGGACCATTTATTCCACCCATGTTATTCATCCACCCATGGAATTTACCCATGGTATTGTAAGTGGCATCCACCCATGGTGTTGTAAGTGACATCCACCCATGGTATTCATTCACCCATGGTACTTGTCCATGGAATTGTGACATCCACCCATGGTATTCATTCACTCATGGTACTTGCCCATGGTATTGTGACATCCACCCATGGTATTCATTCACCCATGCAATTGACCCATGGTATTCTAACTGAAAAATATTATAAGTAACAAGTCACATTTTGTAAAAGGATAGTTTGTCTGCCATAATTTAGCTTTTAGAATTATTCTCCATTTTAATAAAAAAACTTATTTGTGGTTTTGTGTATTGGGCATTCTCCTCTTTTTCTTCTAGCATTTTAATTTTTCAGATCTTGGGGGCCTCCCCCTAAGATCTGGATCAGTGGTATTAGAGCAGGTTATGATTCCATGGGAATTAGGGTTTGATGCATCTTTTAGTTTCAAATTTTGCAGCAATATTCAACAAACTTCAGGCATGTGCTACGTCCTCCACAGAGCATTTTCTTGGGCCAAGTAAGAAGAATTTTTCTTTTTCTTTTTTCATTTTTTTGCAAGAATGTTTTTGGGTGGCGAGTTTGCAGATCAGCTAAAATTTTTGGTGCAAAATTTACAAAAAATAAATAACATATCTGGATTCCTTGCAAAAAATACCCAAAAAAAAAATCGGCGGGCAAATCGGAATCCGGATGAGGGAGATATTGTTGATTTAAAATCAGTTATGTTGTAGAAATGTTTCTAACGACAATTCATGGACAGTGGCTCTCCTATCTTTGTTTTTATAGTTTGGGTGCAGAATTTTAGAAATGTGATTGTATATATAATCTCCTCTAGAAAAATCACTCAATTTAAAAAAAAAATGGGTCGAATCGGAGTTTGGATGTGGGAGATATCGTTGATTTAAAATCAGCTATTTTTTTTCAGAACTTTTGTGATGACAGAAAAGTTGCAGCACGAATCTGAGATTCTAGAGTGTCCAGATAACGATTTCTAGGATATGGGAAGATGCAAAATGGTCCTTCTGTTTCCAAAAACAGGTTATAATAAATATTTTGAGTTATATTGACCGAGTTATGTCCATTTTATTTTTGGAGCAGCATTTAAAGTGGGTTATCTTTGGAGACGTGCCCTTCCACCCCACTTTAGTAGGCACCTACTTCACATTCACTAGTTTCAACATAGAAACATTTGACTTGGATCATTTGGATATGTACCCTCCCACTCTAGGCTATGTAGGCACCTACTACTTCATCAACAACCAACATCAGGGTTATGGGTCAACTGCACAAAATCCTTGTAATCGAAGTCCATTTTCTAGGCCACACACTGTTAGTATCACAGTTGGTCACAAGCATTACAAGGCATCGCTATCCTCGGATCTTCATTTGTAATGGTTATGGGTCATCCACAAATGCACACTTCATCGAAGTCCATTTGCTAGGCCGCACACTATTAGTATCACAGTTGGTCACAAGCATTACAAGGTATATCTATCCTCGAATATTCATTCATCATGGTTATGGGTCATCCACAAACCCACACTTCATTGAAGTCCATTTGCTATGCCACACACTGTCAGTATCACAGTTTCCCACAAGCATTACAAGGTATCTCTATCCCTGGATCTTTGTTCATCATGGTTATGTGTTAACCACATAAAACCCTTCTTTTCAGTGGCTCTTCATATTCAACAAAGGCTTCATAGGAGGGAACTTCACGCAATGGGGACCATTGCTTCTTAAGGAGGGAGGAATGATCCGAATGGAAAATGGCATCAACCCATGGTACTCATCCACCCATATTATTGGCATCCGCCCGTGGTATTGTGACATCCACCCATGGTATTCATTCAGCCATGGAATTGGCCCGTGGTATTGTGACATCCACCCATGGTATGCATTCACCCATGGAATTGACCCATGGTATTGTAACTAAAAAATACTATAAGTAACAAGTCACATTTTGTAAAAGGACAGATTTTCCGCCACAATGTAGCTTTTACAGTTCAGAGGCATGTAGCTACCACATCTCTTCTCAGAGATAAGCTATCATTGCCCTAACTGGTTTATTTCCACTTGGGTTTTAATAAAAAAGTTTCTTTGTGGTTTTGTTTATTGGGCATTCTCATATTTTTCTTCTACAATTTCAAGTTTTCAGATCTTGGGGGCCTCTCCCCCAAGATCCATTGCAAGTTTTTAGATCTTGGGGGCCTCTTCTCACAAGATCCATTTCAATCTTTTAGATCTTGGGGGCCTCCTCCCAAGATCCGAATCAGGAGCACATATCACACTTGATGTAGGTGTTAAATACTTCGAAGAAGCACCAACAATTAGCAAACCTAAATAAATGTGAGTTTTCCCAACAATATTTGGTGTTTTTAGGATATATGATTAGTGGAGGGGAGTTCAAGATAAACCCAATGGAGATGGAGGCTACCATGAATTGGTTGGTGCCTAGAATGTCTTTGAAGTTAGGAGTTTCTTTGGGAAACAAAGTTCCATGAACTCTAGGAGATTTCCATGTCGAATCAAGGGTAGGGGTGTTTCCTAACTTCCATGGAGGACTTAGCATGAGATGTTCAAGAAGAGTTGGAAGATGACACAGTTTTGCAGAAGAGGTGCAAAACTACAAGACTTGACCAACATGACCTTTCACACAGATTGTTGAAAGAACAACTTCCAGGGAAAGAAAAATGGTACTCCAGGGATGATCCAAAATGGATCCTAAAACCTCTAAGTCTTCATCTATATTAACTATCGGAAACACTATCGCAAGGGAAAACAGTGAAAGAATGGCAGAAAACAGAGCTAAGCAAAGGCGGAAGTGATGTTGCACAGGATCCGTCAGATCGGATCGATCAATGGTCTAGATCAAATTGGAATATCGCAATTAGGAGAGACTAGTGGAGTACATCGGAGGCAACCCTATGGAAAACGCGATAGCGATCAGCGTGATTTAACGAGGACCGTTGATCGGGTGCGCAGATCAATGACTCATATCAAATCACTATATCGCATCGCTATAACACAAAGGGAAGACTTATCAGAGGCCCAATGACCATGTGATATGCAATTGTGATATATCGAATCGCAACGATACAAAGGAGTGGGGCTGATACAATATGCGACTTGTGATAGCCGGACCTGACGAGTTTTATAAACGTGGCTCTATAAGTTTTGAGTTCCGATATAAAGGGATTTGTTGGGCTTTTTTGTGTAGTAGCACATTTCCGTATAAAAACTAAAATACAAAAGAAAATTCCCTGAACCGATAAAGTTGGACCCGAAAGGAATTATAGATGGGGCTTTATATTATTTGAGTTTCGTAATAAGTGGGATTTCGGGCGGGCCTCAGGCGGTAAGTGGTATTGGACGGGCTCCGCATGATCCCATACACTGGCCGATACGTGGCTTGGCGCAGGAGAGAGAAATTTGCCTTTTCAGGCGGGTAATCTCCATGCACATAAGCCACCCGAAATAGATATCGACCTTTAGTTCGGAGATCACGCAGATCAACGGTGGGCTTGCAATAGCGACCAAAGGTGGACCCGATAGGATTATAGGGCGGATTCAATATTATTTGAAGTTCAGTAGAAAGCGTTTTGTCGGAATTTTTCAGTGTTTTCTATGTATTTCTCTGTGTAAATAGAAAAACGACTTTTTTGGATTTCACCCGCACCAGTGGTCCTTTCCATTACAAACAGGTGGCCACCATACCTTAGGGAATTTAGCAATGATTTTTAAATGCTCCAGAAGGAGAGGAAGAGATGGCAACCAGAAGCTAGAGAGCTCGAAAGGGGAGATGAACAGACAAGCACCAATAGGCCTAAAAGCCATTCAATGGCAGAGACAGAGGAGGCAGTTGCTGAGACAGAGAGAAAGTAGAAGACAGAGAGCAAGAGGGAGAGTCTGCGTACTCTTGTATACTTGAGGATTTCAAGTAAATCCTTGTTGTTTTGTCATTGTTGTGTTGAGACTCAGTTTGAGCTCACAATTGTAATAATCTGCTCTTGAAGACATAATATAGAGGTCGACACTGAAAGCTTGACCAGGAGACGTAGCCAAGAAGTCTGGTGAACTCCTTGATTATTTGTTGTGTTAATGTGTGTGACTGTTATGTTTTCTAACTGCTCATTGTCTATATTATTTGCAATCTTTTTTATCTGTTGCACAAAGTAATATAGGCATTCCTACACATGAGTCTATAATACCTTGATATTCATTTAAGATCTCATTTTCATATCAAGTGGTGTCAGAGCATTAGGTTTTGTTAAGGTTAGACAAGCTTGTGCTAGATTTTGAATGCTAACTAGATTAAAGCTCAGACTAGGAGAAAGAGAACTTGTTGAGGTTAATCCAGAGATTAGAAGAGTCTATTCTTAGAGAAGAATAGTAGAAGAAACTCCATTGGGATCATAATCTCAGTTCATGGACAGTTTTATGGCCATGCGAGCCATGGTGGAAGAGATGTATCTAGAATTTAAGAAGGGTCGAGGTGAAAGCACTTCAACACCTAAACTAGACAAAGGAGCAGAGGAACCTTTTCTAGTTGCCTCTCCAAAAGGAAAAGGAAAAGGTGGAAAGCATCCTCCACCATCTCCTCCATTATAACCTACCTCATCATCTTCTTTGCATAAAGCTAGCCTTGATAAGAAAAAAGAAGAAAACTTCTTGATTAAATTAGATGTGAAGTTTGATTTGCCAATTTATGATGGAGAACTAAATGCAGAGAAGATAGATAATTGGATAAGACAGATTGATGTATATTGCAGGGTGCAGAACATTGATTTAGAAAGGAGAAAGATTCAACTAGCTAGCCTTCGACTTGCAGGAACTGCACTAGTATGGTGGGAAGGCAAGACCCAAGCTGATTTGCAAAAACATGGTAAAATCCTTTCTACCTGGAATGAATTTGTTTCTGCTATCAAAAATAAATTCTATCCTTTAGCTTACATGCAGTAGGCAATGATGAGTTGGAAAACTCTTCGCTAGTTGAAGGGTCAGAGTGTACAAAGTTATACTTAGGAATTCAGGAAAAGAGCTTTAACTCTAGGTATATCCTTGGACTCACTTGAGACTTTATTGAAGTATATAGGTGGTCTGCATGGTTATTTAAAACATATTATACTCATGTTTAATCCCACTAGCCTATATGATGTATTAGTTCAAGAAACACACCTAGAAGCTAGAGGTAAGAATGTAAACCCAGAGGTTGGGGGAACATCTAAATATTCAGTAAGCAAGAACAAGGAAAAGAAGAAACTGAAATGGAAGGAGAGGAAAGCAAACATTGTAAAGAAGGATAAACCTTCGTGCACTCATTGCAAGAAAGAAAGACACGATGAGGCACACTGCTGGTCTTTGCATCCAGAACTGAAACCCAAGAAGTTTGGTGGTAAGGAGAGAAAGAATGTTGCAGCTATTCAGCAGGACTTGTGAAACAATAGTTACAACCACAGGTATTAGAGGTAAAGATTATGAAGCATCCACAAGTAATTCTGCACAATCTGTTAATAATGAAAGTAATGAGAGAGAAAGAAATGAGTTTTTTCATATTAGAGTAATTTCCAAGCATAATAAGTTTGATACTTTGTGTGATAGTGGATCACAAGTAAATTTGATTTCTGAAACAATTGTAAAGAAGTTGGGATTACAAACAAAACCTCATGAGAAGCCATATCCATTAGGTTGGGTGTGTGATAAAACAAGGCTACAAGTAACAAGACAATGTAAACTTAGGTTTGCTATTGGATCAACATTTGTAGATGAGGTTGAGTTAGATGTAGTTCCATTAGATATATGTGGTATTGTTTTGGGAATTCCATACTTGTATGATAGAAAATATATTTTCTATAGAGTTGAAAATAAGTATCAACTCACTAAATATGGAATATAATATATTGTAATAGCTCATAAACTCAAAAATAACTATTCTCTCATAAACTTAGGACGGATGAAAAGAATTGTGAATTCAAGTAAGCAGTTTTTACTTATGGTTGTAAAGGAAAAGGATCCTGAAAAATCAAATGCATTTGAAGGTTGTGATTCTAAACAGAAAGCTGATTTAGTTAAATTTGTTTCATAGTATGATGTTATATGTCAAGAACCAAAATCTCTGCCACCCAAGCAAGAAATAGTACATGATATTTGTTTGCAGCAAGATGCTCTATTACCTAACATTGGAATGCATAGGTTGTCACCTTTAGAGAATGCAGAGATAAAGAAGTAGGTATAGGGGTTGCTCGAAAAAGGTTTTATATGACCAAGCACATCACCATGTGGATCTCCAATCGCACTAGTGAGAAAGAAAGATGGATCGTGGAGAATGTGCATTGATTATAGAGCACTGAATAAAATAACGATCAAGAATCGTTATCCTCTTCCTCATATTGATGATCTATTAGATCAATTGAAAGAAGCAGTTTAATTTTCTAAGTTAAACTTGCGAAGTGGTTATCATCAGGTCAAAGTTGCAGAACAGGATGCATGGAAGACTGCTTTCAAGACAAAGCAAGGATTGTATGAATGGTTGGTTATGCCTTTTGGCTTAACTAATGCTCCTGGTACATTTATGAGAGTTATGAATGATGTACTCAGACCTTTTATTGATGATTTTGTAATTGTTTATTTAGATGACATTCTTGTTTTTAGTAAGACATGGGAAGACCATGTAAAGCATGTAAAGCATACTTTAGATGTTTTAAAAAAAGAAAATATCTATTTAAAACTGTCAAAATGTGAATATGGTAAAACATCTTTAAATTATTTGGGTCATATTGTAGGGGGTGGTGAATTGAAGATCGATCCCTCTAAGGTTGAAGTCATTGTGAACTAGCCTAAACCCAAATCTAATATAGAGGTTAGAAGTTTCCTAGGGGCAGCACAATACTGGAGAAAGTTCATTACTAACTTTTCATTGGTTGCAACTCCATTACATGCTTTAACAGGATTGAAACAGGTGTTTAATTGGGGAGGCAGACAACAGAAAGCCTTCGACACCTTAAAAGAAAAAATTAGTACAACACCAGTACTAGCACTGCCAGATCTTCAACATCCATTTGAGATTGAGACAGATGTTAGTGACTATGCCATGGGAGCAGTGTTGATGCAACACGGTAAACTGATATGTTATCATCCTAAGACATTTACTTCTGCAGTAGTTAATTATCCCACATATGATAAAGAATTGTATGCATTAGTAAAAAGTGTGAAAAAGTGGAAACATTACCCAATGGGTAAGGAAACAATCATACATACAGATGATCAACCACTTCAATATTTTCACTCACAAACTAAATTGCAGCAATCAAGACATTATATGTGGATAGGTTTTCTATAGAAATTTCATCATATCATCGGATATAAGAAGGGCATACACAATAAGGTTGTAGACATGTTATCAAGGCCAATCATAAATGCATCTACTATACTTAAGCATAACTCAATAATGCACGAAAATTACATTGAACAACATGCTCAAGATGTAGATTATAAAGATGTATATGCAACTTTAAGTCATGGCAAACAAGTAGAAGAATTGGATTATTATGTAAAGGACCAACTCCTATATCATTTGGGAAAGTTATGCATTCTACAAACTGAAAGAGTTAACATAATTCGATAAGCACACACTTCTCTAATATAAGGTCATTTTGGTGTAAGTAAAAAAGTAGCACAGTTGCAAAGGTTCGTTTATTGGCCAAGAATGCATGAGACAGTTTCTAGATATATCGAAGGGTGTACTATGTGTGCTACAAGAAAGCCAAGTAATAGAAAATTAGGTTTGTACACTCCACTTCCAATTCCTTCTCGTCCTTGGGAAAGTGTTTCCATGGACTTTGTTGGGGGATCGCCAAAATCTAGAACAGGTCATGATTATTTGTATGTTGTTGTGGATAGGTTCAGTAAAATGTGTATTTTGATACCTTGTAACCAGCAGGTTATAGCTGAACAAACAGCAAAGTGGTTCTTTCAGAATGTATGGGTTCATTTTGGTTTACCCACTTATATTGTATCTGATCAAGATTCTCGATTTGTTGGGAAGTTTTGGTCATATCTATGGGAGTTAATGGACACCGGGTTGAAGAAGAGCACAGCATTTCATCCACAAACAGATGGTCAGACAGAAGTGGTCAACAGGACAGTGATCCAATTGCTCAAAGGCTATTGCAGCAAGCATCCCAAGCTTTGGGATAATCACTTGTGCTATGTGCAACATGCTTACAACTACGCCAAGCACTCTTCTACTCAGAGATCTCCTTTTGAAACTTGTTTTGGTTTTATAGCAAAGTCTCCCTTGGATTTTGTCTTTGGTAAAGACATAACAGTTGAAGGACATAGTGATGTGGACAAAGCAACCAAGTTCATTGAAAAAATCCAAGAAATTCACCAGGCAATACAGGAACAGCTAGAAAGAAGTCAAGCCAAGTACAAGGCAAGACATGACAAGCATCGGGTTGAGCATAGTTTCCAAGTTGGTGATCAAGTCTGGTTGTACATCAGCAAAGACAGAATGCAAGGTGAAGGTAAGAAGATAAAACCAATAAGGTGTGGACCTTTCAAGATACTTGATAAAATTGGTGAAAATGCTTTTCGCCTTGATTTTCTAGCTTATATGCAGATCTACTCAGTCGTTAATGCAAAAAACTTGAGATTGTATGAACCTTCATTGATTGAATATCCTGAAGAGCAAACTCAATTGCCTTCTATTGAGGATCTGTTGCCTGAATATCTCAATGAGTTACAGGAAGATACAGTTCTGGATAGGAAGGTGAGAACTATGCGTGGAGGGGATGTTGAGTACCTGAGAATAGGGCTCAAAGGTTCAAATCCAAGCAAAGCACAATGGATAGAAGTTAAACAAGTGAGGGAGCTGTATCCTCACTTGATCGATGCCTAAAAACCAACTTTTACTGGTCCAAAAGCTTTTCAGTGGGAAGGCATGATCCAAAATGGATCCTAAAACCTCTAAGTCTTCATCTATATTAACTATTGGAAACACTATCGCAAGGGAAAATAGTGAAAGAATGGCGAAAAACAGAGCTAAGAAAAGGCGGAAGTGACGCTGCACATGAGTCATCAGATTGAACCGATCAACAGTCTAGATCAAATCAGAATATCGCAATCAGGAGAGATCAGCGGGGTAAATTAGAGGCATCCCTATGGAAATTGCAATAGCAATTAGCGCAATTTAACGAGGACCGTTGAACGAGCGTGCAGATCAATGGCCCAGATCTAATTGCAATATCGCATTGCTATAACACAAAGGGAAGACTTAATGGAGGCTTGAAGACCATGTGATATGCGATTGCGATATATCGCATCACAACGATAAAGAGAAAGGCCGATACAATATGCGACTTGCGATATCCGAACCCGATGGGTTTTTATAAATGCAGCTCTATAAGTTTTGAGTTCCGATATAAAGGGATTGTTCGGGCTTTTCTATGTATTAGCGCATTTCCGTATAAAAACCAAAATACAAAAGAAAATGCCCTGAAGCGATAAAGCCAGACCCGAAAGGAATTATAGACGTGGCTTTATATTAATTGAGTTCCATAATAAGTGGGATTTCAAGCGGGCCTCAGGCGGTAAGTGGTATTGGATGGGCTCCGCCCGATCCCATACACTAGCCGACAAGTGGCTTGGTGCAAGAGAGAGAAAAATGCCTTTTCAGATGGGTAATCTTCGTGCACATAAGCCACCTGAAATAGATATCAGTCGTTGGATCGGAGATCATGCAAATCAATAGTGGGCTTGCGATAGCGACCAAAGGCGGATCCGATAGGATTATAGGGTAGATTCAATATTATTTGAAGTCCGATAGAAAGTGTTTTGTCAAATTTTTCAATGTTTTTGTGCATTTCTCTATGTAAATAGATAAATGACTTTTTGGGATTTCACCCATGCCAGTTGTCCTTTCCATTACAAAGAGGTGGCCACCATACCTTAGGGCATTTAGCAATGATTGTTAAACACTCCAAAAGGAGAGGAAGGGATAGTGGCTGGAAGCTAGAGAACCTGAAAAGGGAGACGAACAAACAAGCACCGATAGTCATAAAAGCCATTCAATGGCAGAGATAGAGGAGACAGTTGCTGAGATAGAGAGAAAGCAAAATACAAAGAGCAAGAGGGAGAGTCTTTGTACTCTTGTAGACTTGAGGATTTCAAGTAAATCCCTATTGTTTTGTCACTGTTGTGTTGAGACTCGGTTTAAGCTCACACTTTTAATAATCTGCTCTTGAAGACATAATATAGAGGTCGACACTGAAAGCTAGACCAGGAGACGTAGCCAGGAAGTCTGGTGAACTCCTTGATTATTTGTTGTGTTAATGTGTGTGACTATTATGTTTTCTACTGCTCATTGTCTATATTATTCGCAATCGTTTTGATCCGTTGCACTAAGTAATATAGGCATTCCTGCACATGAATCTGTAATACCTTGATATTGATTTAATATCTCATTTTCAGATCAAGGGAGAAGGTGGAGGAAAATTTTCCTCACCTCACTTAGTAAAGCTTTTTGAAATCAAAATTCTCCTAAAATGGGGAGGTATGATCTAAATTAGGTAATTATATTATTTTTCATCTATCTTGATGCTTTAAGAATGGAAAATTTGGAGGAATTAGCTTGTAGATTATTTTTTATCAATGGGTCCCAATTTGGCGAATTGGCGTTTGAAACCTTCTAAAAACATTTTGAGGTATTAAATGGCCTTTTTTTAGGTCAAAAATATTTTGTTTTAGCATAGAATACTAGGATGTTTTTTTGCACTTAGAGTCTTTTCCAATAGTACAAGAGTCACATTAGGCAGAGTTCGTATGCAAAAATTATGCCTCCTTCAAGTTGACCTACCATGTTGACCACCATGGTACGACTGGATCCCACATCATCCCCCCATTACTTATGCATATTGGGATAGCCGGCTATGGATATTGAAGAAGATTCTAGAAGGTTAAAACCCATAACTCTAGTTGAGGGTTTGGGAGACAAACCTTACCCCTAGTTAGCTATCAGGTTATGTTATATACTGAGCCACTAAGCAAAGTGGGGGTTCCATTATATGCAATTGCATTTTGTTCCACAATTGAGTAGAGAAAATGAGAGTGGGAAGTAAGAGATAAAAAAATAAGGGGTTAGGATTATATAGTATCCCTACAGGCCGCAAGTCTCAAGTAAATCAATAGAGGGTACCTCTTCTTTGTACTCGCACATTTTCCATGTTGGAGAAAAGAGAGCATAGTAGACTCACCTTCTAGCTTTATTTTCTCTCGTCAGAGTTTCCCAGGGAAAATATTTATCTCTATTGTGAATGGCATGTGTATTTATTTCTATTCTGTATTTTTCGCATTTTAGCTAATTTAATTAATGAAGCAGAAAATTGGCTAACTAAAGACTCTAGAATCTAAGGAAAATTCATAGTGACAATTTCAATGATTTCATTAGATCAATTGTGATGATATTTTCTAGTAGAATACCCATGACACTTATACATCGAAAAGGTTATGAGTGTAGGTTGTAACCTTGTACAATTAATTGTTGTAAACATATTTTTAATTAAAATAGAAAATATGCAATGGAAACCCCACACATTAACATAAATCTTTTACTTTCAAAATAGAAAACCAGGGAAACTAGCAATAATTTTTAATTTATGTTCTTATGTACAATGTTACAATACATTATATATCTAGTTGCATCCATAAACCATCAATACAACTGCAGTTCATTAAATAAAACTACAAAACCATGGAAAAAACTACAATGCATCACATTTAAACCACTTTTAGCGAAAAATGATGTGCCAAAGATTGCAAAAATAGATGCAAAAACTAACCAAAAAAAAATTGGAGTCAGCACTTGCCTTATGACCCTCTTGTTGTGCATTGTGCATTTTTACAAAACATGGAGATAATAATGAAAATTATATAACACATACCAAACATTCTCCCACTTGTTGTTTTCTTTACACATAGGGGATCGCAAGAGTACATAATCAACAATCTAGGGAAACAATGCCCATTATTTCTCTACACTAAGAGAACTTCTCAGTGCTCATAGATTTTGTTAATGAATCTACAACATTCTTGAAAGTGTTCATTTTTCTACCAACACCTTCTTGTCTTCAATTATATCTCCCATGAAGTGATACTAAACATTAATATGCTTCTATGAATGATGAAATAGAAAATATATTATTTTCCACAAAATTTGCATTCTAATTGTCACAATCTATCCTTACACCTTGTTGTACTAACCCAATACTTGAATATTAATTTTCTAACCATACTACTTCCTTACTTACATGAGCGGTTGTCATGTATTCAACTTTTGTAGTTTAAAGTGCGACTACATATTGTATTTTTCTCATCCAATTGATTACTCCTCCAAATAGGTTAAACACATGCCCACTTGTATATCTTCTGCAATCTAGATCCCTAGCCTAGTATGCATCAACAAACCCATGTACGTCTAATACTCTATCTAATATTTTTACTTTTTGGTAGCACAATTCGTAGCCAATAATGCCACACAAATACCTGAAACCCCTTTTTATTTTTGTCCAATGTTTTTTCCCTAGTTTTGACATATACCTACTCAATACTGACATTACATATGTGTTGCCTAGTCTAGTACAAACCATTGCATACATCAAACTTCTAACTGCACTAGCATATGGAAATTGAGACATGTTATCTTCCTCTTCCTGTGTTTTGGGACATTGATCTATAGATAACTTGTACACATACAAGAAGAGGTACATTTACCAGTTTAGATTCCTCCATATAATATTGTCTCTACATACTTCCTCCAACTTAACCAAAGTTTATTATTTTCTTGGTCTCTTTTAATTTTCATGGCCAAGATGAAATTTCTAGCATCAAGGTCCTTCATGGAAATTCATACAACTGAGTTTTGGCTTCCTCAATGATTTCTATATCATTTCCAATCATCAATATATTATTTACATACAAAACCAAATAAATAACACAATCACAAAATCATTTGAAATATCGCAACGATTTGTTTTTCTCCTTGTGAAGCCAAGTCCCACTATATAAGTATAACACTTTTGATACTACATCCTTGAGAATTTATTTAAACCATGCAAATAGTTTTCCAACCTATACATTCGGTCTTTCCTTCCTTTCACAGCAAATACTTTCGGTTGTTATATGTATATTTCTTCTTTTAGATCCCAGTGTAAGAATGTTGTCTCCACATCCATTTGTTATACTCCAAGATTAAAAGTAGCAACACCAGATAAAATAAATATAATAGAATTTAACTTGGAAATAAGACAAAAAATATCACCAAAGCCAATTTCCTCTACTTGGGAATAACCCTTCACTACTAATTGAGATTTTTATTTTTCCATTGTTCCTTCTACATTCAACATCTTCCATTTACTACTAATGGAATTTTTCTAGTTGGAAACTCCACTAGATTCGATGCCTCATTCTTGTCCAAGGCTACCATTTCTTCAACTATGGTTTTTTTCCATAGTTTGAAATCCTCTAGATCCACAGTCTCCCTAATAGTTCCAAGATCATCATTAGTAATAAACAAAGATTTTTTTTAATGAAAATCAGGTGGAGTATACCCTTTTGGTTTCCTTCTTTCATGAATAGATCTCCTTAATGCCAGAGCCAGTGATTCTTTTTCTTCCAAACATGTTCTTCTATAGAGTTTGATTAATCATCCTTCAAATCAAACCCTATCATTTTTTGTTCTTTCTCCCATGGTAGGACTTCGTGTTTGAAAACATATGTTGTATGCTTTTGTAGCTATGGTGTACCAAAAGACACCTTCTTAGTAGTAGGTTATTCCTTGCAAAGAAAAACAAGCAGTTTGGTTGTTGTCAGCGAATAAGTATGAAGGAAAAAAGTATTTCAAATAGTGCAGACAATGCATACACAAACATAAACTAAATTCTCAATGGAGTAAACGATTCTACATAATTATGGAAAATGGCTCCCTTTATTGACTGTTGGCGATAGGAAATGAATACAAATAGTAGAATACTAAATACTTGAAGAGAATTATTTCAGCAATGGTGCTCAAAAATCCTTAGCAAGTAGGTTCTTTTCTTCACTCTCTTTGCAAGTTTCTCCTCCCTATCTAGGAAGAATCAAGGCTCTCTCAATGGTGGAATCATGTTCATACTATATTGATGTATTTCTAAGAAGAAATTCCTCCAACACAATGGTGATCTACTTCTTTTGATTCAACAATGGAATGAAGGTTTGCTATGATGGAAATTTGGATAGCATAACATCGTCTCATGTTTTGGTTCTCCCATGGCCTGTTTATATAGAATTTTTTGAATCATCTTCTCTCTCTTGGTTCAAGAATGATAATGACTTATGAGTAGGACAAGATGATTCCGAGGGTTGCATATCTTCAAGGCGACTCAAATTTGGTTTTCCTTGACAGAAATCTCAGGGAATCTTCTTCCAAGTGTGGGAAGTGGTCCTGAATTGTTGAGTTAGACATTCCTTTGACCGCGATACTTTTGAAGAAAATACCGCGTGTAGCATGGCTATCGAAGAAAATTTGTTATAACATCAATTTTTTAATTTCATATAATTTGGACCTTAGGAGAAATTAAATTAATAATGTCTTCAACTAGAAAATATTCACTTATTCATTTTGTTGAAAGATTTTGGGCATATTTTGGATTGTACAAATATGTGTATGATTTTCTGGGGTTAACAGTTGCCCCCCTTGATGTGTGAGGTTAGAAGAAATCGTATAGCCGAAATACATCATGTTTTATTTTCTAACTAAGAGTCTGATAAATTTCTGGATAAAGAGAATAAATTGTTTCGAAGGTGAGCAAAGAAATAACCTTAACTGAGGATAAAAGATAACAATGCTCTGAAAAAAGTGCTTATACAAGGGGATCATGTCCCATGCTCGTTATGATGACTAGTGACAATGTATTACAATCATACTGGAAATATTCTTGTCAAGTCAGCATTGGAATGGTTGACATGCTAATAGCTGATGATGATAATTGTTGATGCCCTCCAGGTCATTTCGGACACATAGATGGAGTCAGGTGACCCCAAGCATCAATAAAAGGTGAAACACTACCGGATTGAGGTGCTTATGAATGCATGGGTCGTTGACTATGGATACCTCCCACGCATCATGATGTAAATGTTGTTGAACGAGGTGCTAAGTGATGTGTTGACCTTCGACTAAGTGAGAGAACTGCAATGGTTATGAAGTATGATACCACCCTTACATGAGAGCTTACGTTGGTGTCAAATCTCAGCAGTACTGATGACATCGATGGGAAATGATGGTTCCCACTATGCCACCCAAGGATTTCCCTGAAAGGGGGGGAGCATCCAAGGTACTGCCTCGATCCTGGAAGAATGGTGTTGAAGTCGACAGGAAAGAGGCATCAACCACCTGAAATGTTGACTCAGGTAATCAAGATGTGTAGTGAAAAAAATTGTAATAGGGTGGATCAACAAGGCATGATAATTAACGTTGACGATATGGATGGATATGGAAAACTTTCCCAAGGTCAGAGCTATATTATGAGTGGCGGGGGTCAAAATAATTATATGAGGCTAGTCATCATAGAGTCGGTAGGACATCCGAGGTAGGTGTGAGTATGTTTTGACTGGCATGAAGAGGGTGAATGAATGTAGATCATGTGTGAGCTGAGACCAATGGTGACTAGGGACTGATGTCGGGTACATGCATGAAAATATAGGTCAGAACCATTTTCCTAAAAAAATTGTACACTTGCCAAAAGAATGTAAAGGTGTTTTTGGATGTACATAAATGGAGACGAGTGCCCCAAAAAAAAAGTGATATGCATCATGATGGAGGTAAAATGTATTTGCTGGAAGGAAGGGGCTCCAATGGTTGGTCTCAGTGTTGGGTTGATGAGGAGGATGAAGTGATGCAAAAGAGATTATGTTGGATGGAGGAATGATAGGCCCAATGTAGAAAGGCAAAGATTTTTTGCCTTTATCCGTCATAAATGAGTAAGGTAGCCCAGGCATAGGGTTGGTTAGAAGTAAGTGAAGAAAATGTGTATCGGGCTTATCTTCAAGATATGCAAGTGAGATGGATCCTAGGCCATAGTACATGGTCATGGATTCCAAATAAGATGTGGGGGTATATAACATGAGGTAGTCCATGATTGGGGAGGTTTTATCGATCGGCATGGACATTTACCATGTGCAAGGGGAGGTGGTGGTAAACGTGGTCGAGATGATGGACCTTATGGTGCATTTTGGAGAAATGATGTCAGGATATGCAAAGCTTGATAGGAAACCTATCATGTTGAGTGATGAATAATACCTGCCCTATCAGCGGCATTGAGTTGTTAATTCTAGCGAGAAGTGGTTGACGTACCTGCGACTTCAATGACCAATACCCCAAGTGAAAACATCTTGATAAAAACATATGTAATAAAAATGGGCTAGGCAAGATGAACAAAAAAAAAAGGAACACCTGAAGTAAAGTTCTACATCAAGGGAATTTTAAAATTTAAAATGGGCCTCATAGGAAAAATGTACAACCAAAATAAAATTTATAATAACCAATAGGATTCAAGTGATGATGTTAACCATGGGGGATGATTCACCATTTTTGGAGTAAAATAGTAAAAGTATTAAAAAATAATAAAACTACTTTTTCAACTCGTATTTTCAACTTATCTCCCTAATTTTTTACTCAAATTTTGAGCAAGAGTACTCATTGGATGAAAAAATAACGCATCATCCAAAGAGTACCCATGTTGCATACTTTTGATGGACCCTGCTACACAAAAAAATGAGAAATAAATGGAAAAATGTGATTGCAATAACGCTTTTCATCTATTTCTCATTTTTCGTGTAGCGAGATCCATCGAAAGTATGCAACATGGATACTTCTTGGATCAGGAATCAAATTATGCATCCAACGAGTGTTTCCACTCAAAATTGGAGTAAACCCATAGGGAGATGAGTTGAAAATATGAGTTGAAAAAATCGTTTTTTATTTTTTCCCTCTAAAATTTGATGATGTAATGTTTTATTATTTCCACTAATGTTTTATAATTTCCTTAGGAGGCCCATTTTACACTTCAAAATTCCCCTAATGAGTGTGCAACAAGCCCAAAAAATGAGTTTGGGGTTGAAATAGAACACAGTGTTCCATGATGAAGATAACGTGGTCCTAATTCTTGCGTCTCTCATGGTTCTGGAAATGGAGGTCATGAGCTCCTGTATTGGGCTCTAGAAAATGTCAAAAAGGGTGATACATAGGGAAAAGTGGGCCCTATGCCACCTCATTTGTACTTGTTATCTTGGGAGGCCAAACTTTTTCCTAGAGTTGTTTCTTGTCATTGTCGTCAGCCTGTGCACTTGGGAAGCATGGAGGGAGAGATAGGTTAGACCTCATAACCCTACCTTTGTCATTTTGGTAGACTAGGCTAGGTAGGTCATATGGGGGTGGTCTATACGACCTTTTTTAAGGTGAAAAAATTGACCATGTAGGGGACTGAGTTTTAGTCACGCGGTAGCCATGTGTATTTCATGGATACATGCGGCTACTCCGTGAGTAAACAAACTCTATAACAGAAGAGGAATCAGGAGATGAAGTGCCACAAACTCTGGCTATGAGAAGATAATTTCGAGAAAGAAGGCAGCCAGAAAGGTATAGTCCATCTACATTTTGTTCAAATTTTTATTTATCTATTACTGATGATGATCCCAAAACTGTGAGGGAAGCAATAGATTCAAAGGATGGAAAACTTTGGAAAGAGGCCATGGTTGATGAAATGGCATCTTTGCACAAAAATGAGGCTTGAGATCTGGTGGAGTTGTCGGCTGGAAGGAAACCAACTTGTTAGAGAATTATATATTACAAAGCAATGGAACACATAAAATATTGCATAAATATAAACATAGAAAACGCATAAAACAAGAGAGACATAAATATACGTGGTTCACCCAGTTTGGGCTACGTCCATGGAGAAACAGTCAGTCCTTATTTTATTATATTATCCAGCAAACTGAAGAGATACAACCTACAGCAGATCCGCTATAACACGCTCTTCGCTCTCAATCTCCACTCTCTTCCTCACTCAGAATTCAGATATACATAGATGCAATACAATTCCCTCATATATATAGTGAGGGGTTTACTTCTAGGGAAAAACACCCTAAACTAAACATAACTTCTACCTTCAGATCATCCACCTAATGAACAGCCTAGATTGACTAGAAATTACTAGACTTTTACAAGGCAATTTTACATATATTTTTAGCTTCGGGGGCGCTGCCCCCAGACCCCCCAGCCGGGGGGGAAATATCACCCCCGCGTGGAGGGGTGTAAAATATTCCTAGGTTATACATCTGGCTGAAACCTTTGAATACATAAGATAAGCAGGCTTCACACCCAACAATCTCCCACTTCGAGACTGATTATAGCAACTCCATTGCTACTTCATTTTGCTAGACAATGACTCCATTTTGGACCTGATTGTTTCTCATCTTCTTCATCATACTTGAAGACCAATTGAAACTGAGCATATTTTCAGTTTCTCCCTAGTTACAACTTTTGTTAGCATATCTGCAAGATTCTGGCTAGTGTGTATCTTTTCCAGCTTCAACTATCCATCTTCCAATGCTGACCGTGTGAAATGGTACTTGAGTTGTATATGTTTAGTCTTGGAATGAAATGCAGAGTTCTTTGCAAGATGTATGGCGCTCTGGCTGTCACTGTATAACCTGCCCAACTCTTGCTTCTTACCCAATTCATCCAAAAACATTTGTAACCAAATCATTTATTTACTAGCCTCTGTAGCAGAAACATACTCTGCTTCTATTGTTGAAAGTGCAAAAACACTTTGGATTTTTGAAACGCAACTGACAGTTGTTCCACCTACAATAAATACATATCTTGTAGTGCTCCTCCTGTTATCTTTGTCACCTGCCATATCTGCATCAACATATACTTGTAGAGCAATGTTTGAACCACCAAATCATAATGCTTGACTTGTGGTACCTCTCAAATACCTGAGAATCCACTTCATCGCCATCCAATGTTCTTTTCTTAGATTGTTCATGTACCTGCTTACAACTCCCACTGCATGTGCAATATCAGGCCTTGTGCATATTGCATACATTAAGCTTCCAACTACTGATGCATATGGAACTTTAGACATATGAGCCATTTCTTCCTGAGTCTTGGGACACGCCTCCTTACTTAATTTGAAATGGCTAGTTAAAGGTATACCAACTGGTTTTTCATTCTGCATATTAAACCTTTTCAACACCTTTTCTATGTACTCACTTTGAGACAATGTTAATTTGTGATTCTTCCTGTCTCTAGTTATTCTCATAC
>APFE031504358.1:0-16673 GCA_000404065.3 Pinus taeda | reverse complement strand
CAGAGGGACGCAGATAGAAAAAGGATTACCTAGACGAATTCCATGTGAGGTAGCGGCCAGGACAGGGAGATCACAATAATAAACCAACCCAAGGATTTTCTGATTTAGGCCTAGAGCCCTTCCATAGAGAGAAATAAACCAGAGGAGTTGCCCTTGAAGAGCTATACAAAGCTTCCTTATCAAAGACACAAAGACTTCCAAGAGAACTGGAATTCGAACAGAGGCAATGGGATAAACCCAAACCAACAATTCGCAAGGAATGAGCTCGAGCGCAGGGCATTGCCACTTCTTAAACTTACCCAACTTGTCACGAAATACCACATTCATAACTTCCTCATTGATGAACGCCGCCATCCTTTGCAAGTAGCAGTGTGTGGAGGGAGGATTCGTTGCTGTGGGCAAAGAGAATGAGCCTGAGTCACCTGAAGGGGGGATGTAATATACCTGCTTGCACGCATGCCAGGCGTTACACCCGTCACCGTTATTAAACACCTTGTATTGGGTGGGCAGGTGTTGAGCTACCTTGCCCCACCCCAGTCCTATAAACTTTAATACTTCTTCAGTCACCCACATCCGGGGTTCATGTTTTCTTTTTTTAGGCATAAAAATAGTGTGAATTTAGCTATTGTTACTACAATACGGTAGTCCATAATGATTCGTAAATTTTCATGATTTTAGAAACTAGGGTTGATTGCAGGGTATTCTCTTGTTAGCATATTTATATGTTACCATGTTTTAGTTTATGTTTCATATACTAGAAGAATAATTATAGAGCGATACGAGTTCTACAAAATGAAGGAAATTTTCTAAGAAGGATAACCATTATAGTAGTGTGAAGTTATCTAAGAAGGAAGTACAAAGTAGAAACTTACAATTTTTTTAATGACAATAAATGGTATCCCTTATAACAATGACCAATTTGGAATGATGTTCAGGATAAATAGTTAGGGTAATTGGGGAAAAAAAGGAAATCAACAAGAGGTAATAACATACTCTAGAACATCATGAGAGATCTTAGATTTAGGAATTATCATGGTTAAATAGATTGGAACTATTGATATCACAAGTGAATGGTGATTGAGGATGATTGGTGATCATAGTGATGACCTATAAAGTTTCAAAAGGCCAAGGTAGAAAGTATGAACTAGAAGATTCATAATTGTGTGAGTTGACAAGTGATAGGCTAAGAAAATGTTTATAGGGAAATATTAAAGGACAACAATTGTCTACCATTAGCAAAGAAGTTACATTTTGTGATAAGTTGTGGATTAGAGACTTCATACGGGGCAACAGATCAAGATTATGATGTTGGTGTTGAAAGAAGCTATTGCAAGCACACTAACCATATGGAACATTGTGGTGGATTATAATGGTAGAAGTGGTTTCATTCTTAAAATTATTAACTAAATAATATCTAATGAGTCATAAGGTAAGGGGAAGAATCCCTATCCCAACTTGAAGAAGGGCTAATTTATGATAAACAGATAAAGTGATATTGATACAAGAAGTTCATGAGATAAGTAAATATTTTGAGGATTGAAAATGATTATTACCAAGCGATGGATAAATAATGAGGGTTCCACAAGTCATCTATGAAAATGGATTAACCATAACAAAAGACATGGATATTGATGACCTAACTTTTATATGCCATTAAGTAGAAGGGTACTGGAATGGATACAAAAAAATATGTATAGTGATCATGGAATTTTAATTTGATATTGATGATTTGAAAGATGATTGTACAATGGGTAATATCTTAACGATGAATTTTACAAAATTCCTTGGAGAAGGAAGATTACATGATGAGAGATTGAGTCTCAAGAGAATGAGGCTCATTTGAAATTTAGCAATGTACCTAAATCAATGTACCTACAGTGTAAATGGTCATCTTCTTATTTGAAAGAAGTGGAAATAGTTATTGAAAATTATTGGTATCTTGATGAAAGCATTACACTGATAGTATTAGTGAGATAGCCTTGGTCCGAGAGGGATGTTGAATAACATTATTTGATAGATGATGTTCATCATTTATATAAGCAAATGAAATTGATTCATGATAATAATGATTATAATTGTATTATTGCTCAATATTTGAGATGATTATCATATTTATGATATTATAGTGTAAGGTTATGTTGATGCCCAGTTCCATTTCTTTATGTGATGTCATGATATATCTTTGATGATGATATGTTGATGTTATAACTTATCATGGTATTTTATGATGTGATGCATGTGGTAATTGCTTGAAAATTTTAGGACATGCAAGAGTATGCAATCATTTTCTATTCATAATGTTGTGATTAACAATGATGTTATGTTATAATGATGACTTGTGAATTAATTTATATGATGTTATGATTATAACTAATGCATTAGATGCATGTTGAGATGTGGTGATTCACAAGAACTCCACAAATGGGTTGAGAGGGTCAGGTTATTTGATGATCTCATGGGGGCCCATACCTACAAGGGATAATATGTAACACAATATGGGCTAGGGACATACTCAATCAACACTAAATATTCCAGAGGTTCCTTTGTTTTGTATAGATCATAACAGATAACTCTTGAGGGGCTATGAGACCCTCTTTAGGAGGTCGACTTCCTAATATTAGATTGGGATGTTGAAGTATGGCGGGGGTGTAAAGACTTCGATGTGTGTGGTTGTGCACCTTAATGAGTGGGCCAACCTTGTCATATTCCTAGAGTCGTTGAGTACTAGGACCAGATGTATGCCTTAGGACCAACCGTAGGCTATGGTATATACTGATGAGGCATATTCTTGGTTTCAAAAGTGGGAAAATGTACAAAGATTCCATGAGATTTGATGAATGTTGTGGAAGATTTTGATGCCTACTGATTATACTAGTTCAGGATAGGGTGTTTGGTAAACATGAATTAATAAATAATAATAATAATAATAAAATATAAGTAAATAAATAATAAACAATAAACAATAAAGAAAATATAATAATAGTAAATAAATAATAAATGATGAAGATACTTTAATAATAATAAATAAATAAAATAGTAAATAAGAAAATGTAGTTCTAAATAAATATATACACAAGTAAACTATAAAAATGGTAAGAATAAGTAAAGTTAATAAAAAGTAAAAATGAATAAAATAAGAAAGAGTTAAATTAAGAGAAATATTAAATTAAGTAAAGCATAAAATAAAGAAATAAAAGTTGGCATGTTGACACATGGAATGTGTGCATGCAGATCCCTTTCCATTTTTTGTCTATTTAATGGATAATGAGGAGGATGAGATTCATTAATTCCTTCATCCATTCCTTGACATTAGTACATTGATTGAGGGCTCGGGGGTAGCTAAATGTAGAACGGTTAGTTGCAAATGAGCGTACGGTTAGATGAAGAGTTGTCCTCAAAAACTTTGTTGTGGTTAGTAGGATTCAACTAGCGTTTAACTCTGGAACCACAAGTAAGAAATATCATTCATTAGATACATCATCTCTACCTATATTTTTGAGAAATTCTATGATAATTAATTGGATAGTTGTGTATCGTTTATAAATAAAATCATTGATTTAATTAGTTTTATATTTAATCGATTATTTCATATTTTCTTTTCGATACAGTTTTTCAAAGGTTAATATGATGAATTATTTATGGCTATTACTTATTGAAAATATGAAAGCCTAAACATCTAATAGAGGAGAAATTTTGGTTCTCATATCGTATATAATGGATTAAACTTAAAATATAATTATGAAAAATTATTACCAAAATTTAAGGCTATTAGTTAACAAAATAAATAATAACTCATTAATAACTACACAACCAACGTGCTACGTCGATAGGAATAATCATACATTGAAGTTGAAGAAACAAACTTACTCACAACTTCTAAGAATGAGTTGTTATCATCTTGCTAGCCTAAACTAATGTGTTGGGAATGCCTCTCTACCACACCTTAAGCTTAGGTGTAATATTTATTTCTATACGTATGAACCACTAACCCCTCATAGCACTACGTATGAAAATGAATCGCTCTTATCCCACAATTCTACTATGAAAAAGAGAGTTTCATAGTAATGAAGAGAAACTAAAGCAGATGATATACGTCTAACACATACTCTTTAACACGTACTCTTTTTCATAGTAATGAGGGGAAACTAATGTATATGATATACATCTGACACAAAAATGTGTGGGAAGGGTACAAGGCATGGTTGCACTTAAGGAAAAAGATATGAGTGCATATCGTGCGGATTATAGATAATCAATTGTGTGTGAATTTATTTTGGTGTAAGGGTAATTTTACATGGAATGGTTTATTATGTCAAGCTGTATTTATAAATGCTCATATCTATGTATATCATCCATTTTGAGAGGAATTCTAAGGTTTGAGTCTTTGTGTTGGAGTTTTTGTGAATAAAATTCTTCGGATTGAAATTTGTAGAGGTAATTTTCCTGAGTGATTTAAATCTCTAAGAGTTTTTCATTCCTTTTAGAGTGTAGATGATTTAGATAATATGGAACATGAGACAAGAGATGGTTCAAGTTACATTGTTGGCTAATTCATAAAACATAATTTTTTCTTGTTCGTGGAATATATTTCTTTAATAATTTATTGAAGTTCAAATATCCTAGCTCTATTTTAGGATTATATAGTTTTATTCTTGCTACTATTTCTATTTATTTGGTATAAGTTTGAATTTCCTTTTGGGGTATGGTTGTCCTTAGCATTTCCTCATGCAAATACTTAGCTAACCATTTTAGGGTATTTTTGTCTTAAATTGAATGCACTTTCTAATCTTGTTATTTTCAAAAATATCACTTTCACGTTGGATCAACTTTAGGATTCTAACCCTTCTTAGTTTCATTGTGTTGTCCTCCCTATTTTTAGGCATGGATCTCTTGGTCTCTCCCCTCCTATGATCCAATCCTACTCTCAATTTGTTGTGCTTCCCTTTGAGAATATCTCTCTCATTGTCATTCTACAACTACTTATAATGTCCTCAGTACCTTGCTTCTGATAGGGGAGGCAGATGAAACTGAATCACCTCTAGCTCTAAGTCTTAACATGTAGTAGAGAGGATAGCTACCATGTATGTCTAGTTTGTTCCTACAATAATTGTAGATGAGATATGGGAAGATGAATGTGAAGCCAGGATAAAGCATATATTTATAAAAAAACCAGATGTGTAGGCTACAGTGGGTGGATGGATTCCATACATCATAAGAACCAAAAATGAGAATAATAGATACATGAATACCATCAATATATACTTAAAAGTTAAAAAGAATAATGCAAAGGGTCTTGGTGGAGCTATTAGAGACTCATTAGGAGATTCTACATTGTATTTATGAGCTTCAAAGATAGATCAACAAACTTACAAGAATATTCTCTTCCTAAGCAAAGACTTTTCTTGACTTGGAATTCTCCACTTTAGTAGATGACAAGGAGTCTCTAGATAGCATTTAAGTGGACTCTCTAAACAAATGGATGAGTTCTCTCTACATTTGTTATGATTTTTTTTAGAAGAAGGTGGGTATTAGAGATAGTTATGATATTATTTACATTCGTAAGAAAATAGATAGATACATGTTATATTACCAGTGTAGTTTTATCATCAAGCTTAAGAATATATACTACATAAAAAACTCCATTGATGTACTACTGGTGTGGTTTCCCTCATGGCATAATAGTAGTAGTATCTAGTTTTGTATATAAAAAGTTTCCCGGTAATAAAAATGCTTCTTGATTAACAAAAAATGATGCATTCATGCATATTAAATAGTCAACAATATAATTGACTCGGAGTAATACAACACATGTTTCTATTTCTTTTTCCATACATTAATCCATGTCACTTCAAAAATAAAAATAAAAATTATTTGTTTACTTACTTTATATGCTTGACTTGCTTTTAGCTGCCATATCTCATATACAAATTTTAGAATATCCTTATTTATAAAGAATAGAATAAGTATTGAAGTTTGGATATATTATTATGAGTTCAAGGAATGACATTGAGTTTCACATAAGTGACTTGACATGGTTCTAAAATACTATTTTCGATAAAATTTGTTAAGTATATATTTTTAAATCCATATTTGTGAAATAAATGCTTTCTTCAATATGGTATATAAAAGATAAATTCATTTTATGCGTTCTCACAATGAATGTCTATAATTATTTTACATAAAATGCAACATTTTTAAACATTAGAGAATGACCCAAAAAATAAATAGGAAAACAGTTTATATTCTCATATAGGACATTGTAGTATCTTATTTTGTAATACTTAGAAATAATGGAGAAAGGTTGTTTTTTTGTTTTGGTTTAAGCTTAGATCTAGATCCTATTTTTTAGGAGATTGTTGTGATCTGCCGAACATAATGTAACCATTATATTTGTGTATGTGTCATTTCTTAATCAATGAATGCAACATTGTGGCAACCTCAAGTGCTCCTCACTTGAGAGTTATGGGTTTCATTCTAAATTCGATTTGTCTTCCTATTGATTTTAGTCGGTATTGACATCTACTCCTTAATTCCATCAATCAATTTGATTGTATTTCTTGTAATAATTAGGTCATTAACATACAAAGAAATCAATACAAAATTCCCCTTTGCATGAAACTTGGTATACATATTTGGATCATTTTTACTCCTCATTAAACCTTTCTCAAAAAATAAGGAATCAATATTCTCATACCATGACCTACGTGTCTACTTTAGCATACTCCATTAGCGTGTTAAGTTAATTTATGGAAAGACCTCTCGAAAGCCATTGGAGAGCATCAAAAGAAGTGTTCATGTATCTTAAAGGAACAATTGGTTTTGGTCTTAAATATATTGATTCATTTATTGTTGAGATGACAAGTTACACAGATTCAAATTGGGCTAGTAATCTAGATGGTAGAAAATCTACTACATGCTATGTATTCCGTATTGGATATGGGATTGTCTCATGGAGTAGCAAGAAGGAAACTACTGTATCTTTGTCATCCACAAAGGTAAAGTATAAAGCTTTGTGTGCAACAACTTGTGAATTTGTTTGGTTGAAGAGAATTCTTCAAGATGTTGAAGAAGAACAAAAGAAGGCTACAATTATCAAATGTGACAATGAGAGCTCGATTAAGTTGGAAAATATTCCAATTTTTCATAAGGACAAAGAATGTTGATGCCATGGTTCATTTTGTTAGAGAAAATATATTGTCCAAGGAATTTTTTATTGAATGTTGTAATACTTATGAAAATGTTGCTGATATTTTCACAAAGTCCCTTGGGAAGATGAAATTTCAATTTTTTAGGGAGATGTTAGTTGTGAAGATTAATCCTTTCTCCATTAAGTGGGGAACTTAGAAATAATAGAAAAAAATTGTTTTTGTTGTTTTGGTTGTTTTCTAACATTATATATACATCACATTTTCTAGGAGATTGTTGTGATCTCCCGAACAAAATTTAACCATTATATTTTTGTATGTACTATTGTTTAATCAATAGATGCAGTGTTGTCTGAACCTCAGGTGCTTGTCACTCGAAAGCTGCAAGTTTCATTCTAAATTCATGTTGTCTTCCTATTGTTTTCAGTTCTAATATACTTGTGAATGTATACATCTCTATCTTAAATACTAATGAGCTAAATGCATTTTGTGTAATTTTTAGAATTATGATAACTTATTTCGTTTGCTTCAAATGAGTTCTTATTTTTATTTTTAAATTAGCATTAAAAATACTTTTCATATCTATATTAAACACTTTGATAATGATCAACTATAGAATAAGTGGATGATTTTACAAAAAGGCATGTATTATCCCATGTTTAATATGCGTAGTGTGGGGAGTTTAAATTCGTGGATGATTTTTCAAAAAGACATGTATTATCCCATGTTTAATATACGTAGTGTGGGGAGTTTAAATTCTATCAAATAATACCATATATGGTATTATTATTTATGCTATTAGAAGACCAGACAAACCAATGAGAAATTATTTTCTCTAAATTTCATAGATTAAAAAAATGTGAATGAGAAATTGGAACTTTTTAGAAAAATGGTTTGAAAATAATGTTCAAATTCATGAGTAATTTGAGGGTATAATTTTCAATCGAATACAATACCACAATGCTACTTTGAGATGAACACCGCAAAAACTATTTATGCACGTGACACTACCTAACACCGAATGACATAAACATGCACTTAATGCGTGATACAATAAACTGATGCAAAAATGATCCAATCATCATGAAAGTATGATGCACGTGGTTGCTTAAGTGACATGAGAAAACTTCATTTTTTTTAAGTCTTTTTAGTGTTGTACATAACCGGAAAAACGTAATGCAAATGTGATAGAAGATCATTTCATAGACATGAGAGATGTATCAACCAAAAAAACAACTATAAAACTTCAATTTTTTTAAAGTTGTGCATAAGACGCAAACATGATACAAATGTGACACAAAATACTGTCACAAACATGAGATTTGTATCGACAAGAAAAATCTTGAAGACAGGAGAGTGTACTAGAACCATGTGTATTAATAATTCTACTATACTATATCGTAAATTGCTAAGGAATAGATTGTGTATTCTTATTTTAACTTTTTTCTTTGTATAAGTGAAGATACTAAAAGTCAGGCACTTCCAATAATGGTAATAGAATGGATAGAATGGGTTGGATTCCTTTAAGGTTAAGAATCGCGAATATTTCAATTGCAATTGCAATTGGATAGTGTTGAGAAAAGAATGAACATCTCAATGTGAATTTGAATTCAATTGGGGGAGGACACAATTTGCCAAACATTTGAGCTAATGTTAGTTCTCAAATTAAGAGAGGTATATTTTTATTATAAATATTTTATTATTTTCTAAAAATTCTACATGTTTGCTACTGGCTTAGTAAAATATTACATATTTCACTAGTGAGATGTTCAAAACATGTAGTTGGAAAAAAAGAATAAGATAAAAATAAGAACCAACCTATTGAATTTATAAATTACATTATGGTGAAACAATTTCAAAATAGTGCTCAACCAAAATTAATTTTGTATATCTTACCATTTCTTACATAGCTTATTTCTAATATTGTAGGCCAAAATCTACTAAATTCAACAAAATACTAATATTGGGAATATGTACCATTTTTTAGAGGAAATAAAAAAAATTAGATTATATACAAATATAAAAATTACATTTTTATATAACATATTCATAATGATGATAACAAATCATTTTTTGTGTTTTTTAATATTTTGTATACATTAGTATAGATCCATCTTAATCATGGATCTAGCAAGAACTAAAAATATCAAATCTCTTGAGATTCAAACTCAATTTATAATGTAAATCTTAAAAAAGGAACTAAAAAGATTAAATCTCATTGAAATGTAAACCCATTTGACAATGTCAATCTTAAAAAAATTGCACCTCCAAAATTTACATCCATCCAAAAACTTGGTAAATAACACTCTCTATATATAATGTTCTAAAAATTCAGTATACCATATATTTGCTACATGTTAACCAAAATATTACATATCTCATTACTAAGATGTTCAAAATCTAAGCGAAATAACAACGAAGATGGAACAAATAAGAACCCATATATTGAATTTAGAAATTAATTTTGGTACAACATCTTCAAAATTGTGCTCAACTAAAATTAGTTTTTTATAACTTGCTATTGAATTTAGAAATTAATTTTTGGTAAAACAACTTATTTTGAATATTGTATAAGAAAATTTATTAAATTCAATAAAATAGTATTAAGAATACTCATCAAAGAAATAAAAAATAAAATAGAGGACAAATAATGACCACGATATATGAATATAAAAATTACATTTTTGTATAACATATTCATAATAATAATAATAAAATATTATTTTTATGTATTCTAATGCTTTGTATAGATCATTATAAGTTCATTTTAACCGTACATCTAATAAGCCTTAAAAGGACCCCTTAAACAACTCAAATTTAAAAAAATTACACCTCAAAAAATTGCATCCCTCTGAGATTATAAGAGATAATATTTAAAATGAATCTCTCTATATATAAGAATTTGACTTTTCAATTATTTTATATAATATATAGACATTTTATTATTATGATTATTTTAACCCACCATTATTATTATTATTATTTATAAATTTCTGGCTTGCGATATTTAGTTAACCTCAAATAGATACATTTTTATTTATTCTATTTTGTATTAATATGTTCTTTAGTAACCATTTCCAATATTGCTTGATATTTTTTATTTTCAATTTATTTTTTCTTTTGAAACATTATATATATATATATTTTTAAATATATTAGTTTAAATTTTTATTAAACTCAATTTTGTTTTAATTAAAATATGATAAAAATAAATAATATCGATATTTTTAATATCTTTAAAAAATTTTAAAGTTGATATAAATTATTCTCACTTTGATATGAATTATTAAAAATTTTACTTATCACTAAAAATGCGATGAAATTATTTTATATGTATTTTTTGTTTTTTTAGTTTTAATCTATAAAAAACAATAAAAACAAATCCACTTAGATTAAGTTTTACGTTTTATAATATTTTAAACTAAAATTTATTAAGACACTATTTTTAAATTTAAAATAATATTTTGTTTTATTTTAAAAATACCCAAACTCCAATTTCATGGGTAAATAATATATTAAGAATAAACTACTTAATTATTTCTAATATTATATCAAAAAAACTTCCTAAATTCAAGGAAAAACAATGAAAAATTAATCAACTAAAATTTTTTATAAAATTAAATTTTATACCGTTTTTAAATAAAAAACCAATAACATCATTTTAAACAGAAATACAAAAAAATTATTACTATATTAAAAAATATTAAAATAACATTCGATTATTAACATTAGTCCCCCATAATCTTTCATATCCATATTTAGAATTCAATGCAATTGAGAAAAAAACATTTTATACAACTTTCATGTCCATATTTAGTGCAAATTCAATAAAATTGAGGACAACATTCTATACAAATTCAATGTCGTATGAAAAAAATTCTAAATTATAATGTTGTTGTTAATATTTTATTATTTTAAATGTTTATGGTTTAAATCTATATACAAAATCTATTAAAAGGAAAAATTCAAAGTTTAACAACATTAAATCTTTTTCTTTTCATCATATATAATTTTATAGTTTTATAAAGATAATTATTTCACTCTCATCCTCTAATTCTTTTTAGATTATTTGTTTAAATAAAACTTAAAAGTTCAAAGTCTCTTTTTGTTTATTGTTTATGTGTGAATCACTAATATTTTTTTTCCTTTTAATATATAGTTTTTATATTTCGTGACGAGACGAGTTAATATTACTAATTTTAAATTAACTATAAAAACATCAAATTAGTCAGTAATTGATATTAATTAATTCATCAAATTATTTTGTAGTAACTAATAATAAAAATTTGAATAATTAAATCAAGTTAGTAAGAATGATTATCAAATTTTATTTAATAATAAATTATATTTAATTCAATAATTTTGAAACGGTTTCCTTTATTTTTAACATTGAGGTTAATGAGAAACGAAGTATTATCATAAATTAGTAAGACTGGTTGTCATTAAAGAAAAAGAAAGACGAAGGCTGTTATTTTATTAAAAAATCAGATTAAAAAATTTAGAAAAATTAAAATGAATATTTAACCAAATTTAAAATAAATTTTTTCCTAATTATAAATTAAATATATAAAAATAATATAATTAAATAATAAATAAAAACTGTAAAAATAAAAACCATCTCAAAAACGTTAAAGCTAAAATATACCGGTCTTCATAGTAGACCCTCACAAAACAATTAATTGGAATAAGATGTTTACCATCCAATAATAAACATCCTCTACAAGTGTTACTCCTAAATGGCGGTGACAGAGAAGATGTTGTCATAGTAGCGATGTTATTATGATGATAAGCATACTCGGGATCTGTTTACTTACCCGCTAAATGGGATGATATAGAAGAGTTGTCATTATAATACTAATTACTTTCTTAATGTATACACTCTTATGTTAAGAGAGAGAAGTGAGTAACATGTTGACTGGGATGCGAGCGAGGAGATGCGATAGTAGTGATTACTCTCTAAATGTATTTACCATACCTAGAAACTATAACTCTCTAAATGTATCTACCATATCTAGAAGTAGAGGGAGAGAGATCCGGAGAGAAAGAAGGAACATATCCGTGCGATACCTTATCGCATGTACACCATTATTGTTTTCGGGTAAGAAACTTGCTCATGGGTGGCTGGTAAACAGAAAACTTACTGTATCGTTATTGCCTTGCTCAGCATCGAGGTCCACTGGTTCTCAGTGATTTGATTCAGAGCTAATACTAGGTTATAATGGCACTATTTACCAATAAGATGGCAGTAGGGATGAAGGTAGTTATGGTTTGATTTGGCACCTGGGGATAATATTTGCCATCTTTTTTTCTTTTGTGCAGTTGCTTTCTGCGTCCTTTTCTTACAAGTTTTTTCGTCTCTCAAACGTGATTCTGTCTGATATTTTTATTTCCAAGCGTAGGCCATGGTTAACAGAGCTTTTTAACAGCAGATGGTGTGGTGTTCGCGTTTGGCAGCCCATCTCGGGAGCACGATATTGGAGGAAATCCTCTTTTGGGGAGGAAGCACATCCGGAAGTGATCTGCTTGCAGATCTGAAAAATAAAAAATAAACAGAGAAAAACTACAAACAGACTGTAGACACAGGCTAATTGATAAAACAACAGATCTGAAGATTAATATAAATACACAGAAGTGACAGGTCAGCCTGTAGTCATGAAGCTAGGAATACACAGTACGCAGATCTGCAAAACAATGTCACTGTATTATTTTTCAGGAAGCAGAGATAGCCCCCTGTTTTAAAAACAACGAACTCATTCTCCTTATTACCAAAAAGATAAAAAGAAAACAAAACTGCGAAATTAGCTAAAACCCATATATTTTAGATATTTCCCTTTTTCAGATGTGATGTTTCCAAAACAGTTCGCTTTTTCTTGGTTGCCCAGTCAGTGAGCTGTTGCTGATTTTTCGGTCCGTTTTGGTTGCCCAATTCCTCCCTGTTTAGATCAGGAAGCGTCCCGGCTTCCTCCACCAACTGAGGGAAATTGCGTTGCAATGTTTCTGCATTGATCCATTTGGCCTGTGCTGGAGTGTGTCCTTTCCGACCAACCAAATAGGAGAAGTATGGCTGATGTCGTGTATCCCGTTTCTTGAAGTCCAGAATTGTATCTTTGAGTAGAGGAGGCTGAAAATCTGGAATATTATCAACCGGATGATGAATTGTAACAGATTCTTCAAGGAGAGGTGGTTCAAATAATTTGAGATTATTAACATTAAGAAGATCGTGGATGCCAAGCTGGGAAGGCAAGTCCAAGCGATATGCATTTTCTCCAATGCGTTCCAGAACAGTATATGGGCCATATCTCAGAGGGTGCAGCTTATGATGCTGGCCCTTGAAGCGTTGCTTGTCCAACAAGAGCCACACGCGATCTCCAGGTTCAAAAGACAAGTGTGTTCGCTGCTTGTCATGTCTCTGTTTGGCACGAGCTTGGGCTGCTTGCAAAGCAGCAGTTACTTGAGCTTGGCGTTGAGAAATGGAGTGGATAAAATGATGAGCTGATTTTTGTTCCTGTTGTTGATGTGCAGAGCCAGAAGGGGTGATTGTCAATGGCATCTCAGAGGGTGCACTTGGTTGAAACCCAAAGCAAACCTCAAAAGGTGAGAAACCAGTTGAGGAGTGTGTTGCCCGATTGTAACTGTGTTGAATGATGTGCAAATATGTATCCCACTGTTTGTTTTTGGAGAAGTAGCTGCAAAGTGAGTGAACCAAAGTACGATTGACAACTTCGGTTTGTCCATCTATTTGTGGGTGGAAAGCAGTGGAGAAACGAAGTTGGCAACCCAACAAAGACCAAAGAGTACGCCAAAAGGTACTGAGAAAGCGAGAATCACGATCTGAAATAATGCTACTTGGCAAACCAAAGTGTGGCCACACATGATGGAAGAAGAGATCCGCGGTTTGAGCAGCAGAAGTAGTCTTATGACAAGGAAGAAATATAGCCATCTTAGAGAAATGACATACCACTACCCAGATAGCATCATGTTTACGAAAAGTAGTAGGAAGGCCACTTAAAAAGTCCATGGAAATGGATTCCCAAGGACGAGAGGGAATTGGTAATGGCTGATACAAACCATGCTTACGATTTGAGGGCTTGCTTTGTGAACAAAGAGAACATGCACGAATGAATTTTTCCACTTGTTTTGGTAAAGCAGGCCAATAGAAGTGGCGTTGAAGATTGAGAATGGTCTTGGCGGTGCCAAAATGCCCTCAGCATGAAGATGCATGTGCTTCACGGATAAGAATGAGACGATCATCAGATTGTGGCACACATAGTTGGTTCAATTTATACAACCAACCATCACGAATGGTATAATCAAGAAATGGAGTTTGGTTGATGACTGTAGGGTGTTGCACAGCTTCCCATATCTCACCAAAGACCGGATCTGTTGCATACATCTCTTTCCAAGCATCATATGCAGCACAACGCACCTCTAGAATGTGTAGGACCTGAGCAGGCGGTCGACTTAACAAATCAGCCATCTTATTACTTGTCCCCTTCTTGTATTTAATCACCAGATGGAATTGTTGGAGGTAAGAAGCCCATTTTAAATGGCGTTGCTCTTGAATCTTTCGCTGTGAGTTGATGAAGATTAGCGGATGATGATCTGTATGGAGGATGGTCTCTTTGCCAAGAATGTAATGGCGCCATTGCTTCAAAGTTTGCACTAAACTGTAGAATTCCTTGTCATAAGTGCTGTACATGAGCTTAGCATCCGCAAGTGCCTCAGAATGGTATGCCACAGGGTGGCCTCCCTGTTTAAGAACAGCTCCAATGGCGAATTGAGAGGCATCCGTTTCTATCTCAAATGGTTGATTCATGTCTGGCAAGCGAAGAACAGGAGCAGAGCATAAGGCACTCTTGAGTTGAGCAAAATGTTGCTCAGATTCGGCATCCCAAATAAACTTTACTTGATGAGACAACTGGTGCAAAGGGCGAGCCAACTGTGAAAAATGAGAGACAAACTTTCTGTAGAAATTAATACCTCCCATGAAGCTCTTGAGATCATGTGCAGAGGAAGGGGCTGGCCATTGCGCCAAGGCTTGTACACGATAGGGATCTGGGCGAACCCCTTTGTTGTCAATAATAAATCCCAAATATTGAACTGATGTTTGTCCAAAATAGGATTTCTTTTCTTTGACCTGAAGGTGATGTGCTCGCAATAACTCAAGTATGGTGCGAACATGCTGAAGATGGTCTTCCCAAGATTTGCTGAATACTAAAATGTCATCAAGGTAGATGACAACAAACTTACCCAAATGTGCCCTGAAAATATCATTAATGAATCTCATAAAGGTGGTCGGTGTGTTGGTCAATCCAAGTGGCATGACCAACCATTCAAATAGCCCAAACTTTGTTTTAAAAGCAGTTTTCCATGTGTCGGATGCATGCATGCGAACTTGATGGTAGCCTGCAGTTAAATCCATCTTTGTGAAGAAACAAGCCCCGTGTAAATGGTCCAACAAATCCTCAATGCGGGGAAGGGGGTAGCGGTTTTTAACAGTGGCTTTATTAAGGGCTCGATAGTCTGTCACAAGGCGCCATTCAGAAGTATCTTTTTTGGGAATAATAAATGCTGGAGATGCACAGGGCGAGGATGATGGTTGAATATGACCGGATGTCAACAATTCTTCAATTTGGCATTCGATCTCAGTTGCCTCTCGAGGAGCAAGGCGATAAGATGGGGCATTGGGTAAGGAAGCGCCAGGAATAAGATCAATGTGGTGTTCAACAGAGCGTGCTGGAGGCAGCCCTGTGGGTTGGGTGAAGACATCTGCAAATTCATGGAGAAGAGGAGCCATTGAAGGAGGGACTGGATGGGTGAGGTTGTCTGGCTTGACAGGGCGAACCAAGCACAAAGAAACATCTTGGTTTAAATTGACTCGCATAATGGGAGCTTTGCCAATGGAAGGTTGGGTTGATGTGCTAGCTGAGGATGTGAGCACATAGTTGCGCCCCTCGTGCTGCAAGTGGTATTGGTGATCTGTAGCATGATAAACAGCATGTCGAGCCTCTTGATAGGGAATTCCTAGCAATAAATCAGCACAATCGAGAGGAGAAACATCACATACCACAGTATCTCGGAAAGGTCCAATAGCAAAGGTGACAGCACAACATTGTGAGATGGTAAGACGAGGACCGTCCTTTCTGACCCAACCGAGCTGATACGGGTGGGGGTGAGGAGTGGTGGGAAGGCACAGGCGTGCAACTAAGTCTTGTGACAGAAGATTCTTCTGACTCCCATTGTCAAGAATAAGCGTGGCCAACTCATGTTTGATTTGACAATTATGGGTAAACAAAGGCGTAACAGAGGTGTTTGGTGCATTAGCAGTCATGAGGATGAGAGAGGGGTCCACTTCAGTCGGATTTTCGAGAGAAACAACTGGAAGTGGGGTAGTGGCCTTTGGTTGTTCGACCTCTGTAAAAAGGGTTTTCTGGGGGTGGAGATTTTTCAATACTCGACAATCTGCAGACGCATGTGAGTTGGTCTTGTGAAATGTACACCAGGGGGTGCGGTGAGGTGTGGGTGATG
>APFE031504351.1:140719-150998 GCA_000404065.3 Pinus taeda | reverse complement strand
CTTGCAACAACCATTTGAGATCGAGATAGATGCACCTGACTATGCTATTGGGGCAGTCCTTACTCAACACGGGGGTCTAGTGGCATATCATAGTGAGACACTTTCAGACATAGTCCAGAAGTATCCCACTTATGACAAAGAGATGTATTCCATTATGCAGGCATGTCGATAATGGAAGCATTACATTTTGGGGAAGGAAATGGTCATCCACATAGACCACCAGCCCCTATAGTTCATACAGACGCAAGGGAAGTTGCAAAATGATTTCCATCAGAAGTGGTCATACCTGCAATAGTTCCATTTGAATATCAAGTATAATAAGGGTAACACCAATAATGTTGCAGATTGCCTCAAGTCAACCACCGATCATGGCGTTAACCACTGTGCTCAACTCTTGTGGGGACAAGACTTCTGATTGGCCAATTCTCTACAAAAGTGACCCAGAATTCAGCCACACATACCAGACACTCTTGGAGGGTCAACATGTTCCAGATTTTCACCTCTACGATACCCTGTTATGCCACTTGGGTCACCTTTGTGTTCCTTCAAGCGAGTGTTCCAAGATGATTTGGGAAGCACACTACAGTTGATCTGTTGGGCATTTTAGGGTCGAGAAAATGGTGGTAGTACTGCAGAAGTATTTCTATTGGCTAAATCTTCAACAAGATGTCAGAAAGGACATCAGATCCTGCATTGCCTGCGCCATTGCCAAACTGACCATCAAGAAGCAAGGCCTCTATACTCTGCTGCCTACCCCTAGTCGACCTTGGGAATCCATCTCCATGGATTACATGTTGGGCCTTCCTTCTACTAAGCATGGAAATGACTGTGCTTTTGTGGTCGTCGACAGGTTCTCAAAGATGGCCATTATGGCAACCTGCAAGAAGAATATCATAGCAGAAGCCGCTGCTAAACTCTTCTTTGAACAAGTATGGGTACACTTTGGGATCCCACATTCTATCATCTTAGATTGGGACAACGGGTTCCTTAGTACATTTTGGTCCAGTCTCTGGTCAATGCTAGACACCAAACTCACTAAGTCCACAACCTCCCATCCCTAAACTGATGGCGAGACAGAGGTTGTCAACAGGATGATCGTACACATTCTGCGCATGTACAACTCAAAGCATCCACGCACATGGGATGAGAGCCTCCCTTATGTTTAGCAAATCTATAATTGGGCTCTCCACAGATTGACTGGCCACAACTCTTTTCAGGTGGGCTTGGGATTCCAACCATTGTGTCCCATTGATGTGGCCATGCCATTTGTAGCTACTCAGGCAGATTCAGCTCATGTCTAGTCCAAAACAGATAAGGCAAACAGCTTCATTGAGCACATCCAACATATCCACTAGTAGGTCCATGACATTATGGAGAAATCAAATGCCAAGTACAAGCAACGACAAGATCAACATCGG
The DNA here is from genome assembly GCA_000404065.3 of Pinus taeda. Classification (NCBI taxonomy): domain Eukaryota; kingdom Viridiplantae; phylum Streptophyta; class Pinopsida; order Pinales; family Pinaceae; genus Pinus; species Pinus taeda. The sequence continues at coordinate 149,580 of APFE031504351.1, read as the reverse complement.
GTGCCACACAAGTTTCACATGGGCGACGAAGTCTGGTTGCATTTGCAAAACGAACGCCTTACCAGAGCCTATCGGAAACTTAGACCACTCCGATATGGTCGTTACACCATTACCAAGGCTATGGGAGACAATGCATTTGAGCTCAACATTCTCCCATTCCTTGGTCTGCACCCAGTGTTCAATGTGGACCACCTTCAACCATACGTTCCACCATTACTAGACACATCCGACATTGCAGAATAACTCACACCAACAACGTTAAATCCAAATTGCATGGAACAAGCTGCAATTGATTGTATCATGGAAATGCAGATCAAGCACACTCACCAGCAAAAGATCCAACTGTATCGAGTTGTCAAAGTAGGCCAACTCCTTCACCAGGGCAAGTGGCTCACCAGGGACCAAGTTCAGTAGAAGTTTCCTCATCTCATGGAGGAACTCAATGCAATGGGGACCATTGCTTCCTAAGGGGAGAGGAATGATCCAGGTGGATATTGTTGGCCACCCGCCAATTCCACTTAGACCCCCACCATTGTTTCTTTCATTTTTTTAGTTTCCTTAGTTGTAGCACAATTTACTATTTTTGGCAGTTTTTCGAGTCCTGAACTTCCAGAGTCATTTTGAGGCCCTATACGATGTTTTTTGGGAAAAATGGGAGCAACATGAGATCATCAACCATGTTTCCCTTTTGAAAGTTGCAGTCCTCGAATAGATCTTTCTAACAAGGTATTGTGCACGTCAAATGGAGATCGTATTCCAAAGTTACAACCTCGGGAAGTTGATGTACCAATTTACCCAAAACGGGGCCCATAGTTTGGCACTTCATCTCCTATGGTTAGGGTTTTCCATTGTTTCTCAACAATAAATAGGCCTTGGAGCCTCATTGTAAGATAGTTCAGAGGCATGTAGCTTCCACATCTCTCCTCAGAGATAAGCTACCATTACATGAGCTAGTTTATTTCCATTTCTATTTGTAAGCATATTTCAGTATTTTACATTAATGAAATGAAGTATTATTTCTGCTGTATCTCTGTATTTATGGTTATCTCTGTAATTTGTTGCATTCCTATTTAAATCCGGATCATAAGTTTTGATTTTGGAGTAATCAACAAGCTACCCATAGTTTGTAACTTTCTAGTTTGTGTTTAAGGGAGAATTGTGAGTTTGGTTTGGTGTGAAGACTAAAGGGAAGAGCCTTGAGACTACCATTGTTGAGGCTATCCATGAGATGATAGCAGAAGTGTGTGGGAAATCGGATATGTCGAAGGAGAAAAACAATGTCAAGACATCGGTTGTAATCTCTTCTTGAACTAATATAGATACAACTATCGATTGATTTCCTACATGAAATGTCATCTCACATATATATGGCTTAATGTTTCTTGACCTATTAAGTAGGTTGAATGCAATTTGTATGTTATCACGGTTGTTGTTTGCTGTTGTTTACTTGTTTCAGGTGTTCGAAGGAAGAAAACAGAAGATAGCTGGATCAAGGAATCAATATCGTCACCAAGAGGAATAGCGTACTAAGAGGTAAGCCCTCTTATTTGATTCTAGCCTAAGGAGATCTTCCATAGATTGTTTGTTTGTGGCTAGACCCGCTCTCTCGGGCTAGAGGAATTGTTTGTGTTCGCACTTAGAATTTACCTACACCACAGAGGGCCTACATCCTAAATTCATCTAACCCATTCAACTGGAGCGATCTTTCCTGTTGTGCCCTTGTGATATCTAGATCTAGTTGTGCTGCCATCCTTAAGGTATTGTATTTAAATTCAATGGACAACAAGGATTTCTTCCTATAGGCCAGCTCATAAGGAGTGAAGCTAGTGGTGGTCTTCCAAGTAATGTTGTAGGCCCAGGTGGCCTCCACCAATTTGTTTGCCCAATCCTTTCTGTCACTGCTAATCACCTTGGTCAGAATTCCTTCCAATGCTTAGTTGGTTACTTCCACTTGGCCATTAGCCTATGGGTGGTAAGGAGTGGGTTTTCTGTGCTTGATCTTGTGCTGGCTTAACATATTTTCAATCATGTGAGATGTAAATTGACTACCTTGATCAATGACCAACTCTCGAGGGTATCTAAACTTATAAAATACATTTTCCCTCAAGAATTCAACCACCTTTTCTGCTATTGCTACCTTGATAGCTTTGGCTTCCGTCCACTTTGTTAAATAGTTGGTGCACACAATGATATACTTCTTTTGTCTGGATGGAGGGTCAATGGGCTCGATGAAATCCATGCCCCACTTGTCAAATGCTCAAAAGTCACTTGAGGTTGTAGGGCCATTTCATCGCTGGGGGTAGGCTTCCCTGTCCTTTGGCACCAATCGCACTGGTTGGTATACCTTTTTACATCTTGGTGAAGAGTGGGCTAGTAATATCCATCTTGTAGTACCTTGAATGTTGTTCTTTTGGTTGCAAAGTGACCTCCACAAGGCCTAAGATGACATGCCAGAAGGATGTCGAAGACTTCCTCCCCCCTAACACATCTTCTCAAAATTTGCTTGAAGAGATTGCCCCCAATCCAAGTGAATGGGGCGCTTTTTCTTAAGATTATGCTCTTTTCCTTGGAGGACAAATTTGGAGGGAACTATGGAAATACCAAGTAGTTTTATATGTCAGCAAACCATGGAGAGAGAACTGAAATGGAAAATAAATGTTCATTTGGTAGCTGATCATCAACCATTCCTTCTTCCCCTACAGGAGAAGTCAATCTGGATAGAAACTCAGCAGCTACATTCTCCTTGCCAGGCTTATCACTAATAGTTAAATCAAATTGTTGCAATAAAAGTAACCATCCAATAATATGGGCATTTACACCAGGTTTTTTCATGAAGTATTTAATTGCATCATGGTCAGTATGTACAAATGTCTGGTAACCATTAATGTAATTTCTAAATTTATTCAATGAATGTACAACAACTAGGAGCTCTTTTTCAATTACTGTGTAGTTTAACTCGGCTTTCGAAATATCCTTATTGATAAAGTAAATGGCATAAGGTAGCTTGTCATCTATTTGGCTTAGAGATGCTCCTATAGCTTTGTGAGAGGCATCATCATGAATATGAAAAGGAAGAGCCCAATTTGGGCCTCAGAGAATATGTGTAGTAGTCAACTTGTCCTTTAGGGTGTCTGGGGCTGCTTGGCAGCTTTCTAACCATAAAAATTTGGAGTCTTTGGCCAATAATCCAAATAAGGGAGAAGATAAATTATTGAAATCTTTTATAAATCTCCTATAGTATCTGGCCAACCCTAATAAAATTTTGACATCCCTCTGCTTTTGTGGATTTGGGACCCTTTTGATGATGGCTATCTTGTTTGGGTCTACTTATAGTCCTTCTTGGGATATTGAGTGACCTAGAATCGTCCCCATAGTCATCAGAAATTCACATTTTTCGGGAGCAAAGGGATAAGTTCATTTCAATGCATTTGTTTAACACCTTTCCTAGGTTAGAGAGAGCCTCTTGGAAATCACACCCATAGGGTGTGAACTCGTCCATATAAATTTCTACTGCACCATGGACTAGCTCTACAAAGATACTCAGGACTACCCTCTGGAAAGTGATAGAGTCATTGCATAGACCAAAAGGAAGGACCCTATAAGTGAAATTACCCCAAGGACAGGTGAAGGTGGTTTTATCCTGGTCCTCTGGGCCGATATGGATTTGGTTGTATCCACTGAATCCATACAGGAAAGAGAAGAAATTCCTTCCCGCCAGACCATCTAACACTTGGTCAATGAAAGGTAGAGGAAAATGGTCCTTCTTTGTGGCTTTGTTTAGCTCTCGGTAATCAACACAAATCCTCCACTTTCCATTTTTCTTTAGAACCAACACTAGAGGAGACACCCAATCACTATCTGAGATAGGGTAAACGAATCTTTCATCCAACAACTTTTGCAACTCTTCTTTGACTATATCCTTGAGAGATGGATTCATTCTCATTTGAGGTTGTCAGACTGGTTTGCAACCTTCCTTGATGTAAATGTGGTGAGTACACAGTGAGGGGTGCACTCCCTTTATTTCTTTATAATTCCAAGAAAAGGCATCCAAATGTTCTCTTAGCATGTTACATAACTCTTCTTCTTGGTGTACAGAGAGAGGGGTTGATTTTCAATGCTCTTTCAGGGCTGAATCCTATTGTTTTGACACGAGTAGGGTTTGAGTCAGCTAAGCATAGATCAATCCGATGGTTGTCCTTGGTTTCCTTCACTACTTCCTCCAGATACATGGTATTGGGAGTTTGATTTTGGAGGATGTGTTCAATCAAATCATCTTCATCAGGCTGTCCTCCTCCTATGGCAGTTTCTAGGGTATATATTTGGGAGGAGTAGACATCATCTTCTTCCTCCTCTTCTAGCCATAAAGGTAATTCATGTTCTAGAGATGGTCGAGCAGGGGGGTACAAGACCAACTGCTTGGATAGATGCCCATTTTTTATATTCATATTTCCATCCCTACAACTGATGTAGGCATCAATAGTGGTTAACCACCTCCCAAGGATGAGAGGGTAACGATTGAATTTGGTATTAGGCCGGAGAAATAAGAAGTCTACAGGATATTCCCAGGAATCAATGGATACCATCACATCCTCAACAATCTCCTCAGGTGCTACTATAGATCGGTCTGCAAGTTGCAAGACTGTGATTGTATTCCTTAATGATCCATGGAGATTCATCTTGAGCATAATGTCCTTAGTCATTACATTGATGGCAACCCCAAGATCAATCAAGGTATGGGGGACAATGGTGCCATCGATGTGTAAATCTACTACAGGGCTCCCAAGATCTAAATACTTTGGGAAAATTACCCGTCCTAGTATTAAGTCCAAAGAGAAGGATAGGTCAATGCCTTAGAATTCAACAAATCATCAAAGAGAAGGATTCTCAAATCATGGAGCTCAAGGACAATTTGGCAAGGGCCAAATTCATCATTCCATTCCTTGAGCAAGAAAACAGTCAACTTAAGGCAAAATAACTAGTCATGGAGAAAGAGAAATTCAAAGCCAAGAAGAAAGAGATGAAAGGAAAGGTAGTGGTGGACCATGAGGAGACTAAGGTGCATGAAGGAAATGTGTCAAGGAAGAGACCAAGGAAAATGGGTCTTTGGAATGCACTTCAGAGGGAAAGAGAACAAAAGCCACCAATGGAAGAGTTGACCTTTGAGGAGAGGATTACCATGGAAATAAATGAGGATAGGGATTTTTGGCTTGGAAAAGTCAATTTCCACCTTGAGAAGCTCCTTGACAAGGCCAACAAGGATAGCAAGTTGCAAAGGAAAATTCCCATCCACTACTACAAGGAAAATCAACTTTGCAAGGGAAAAATCAAGGAGTTGAAGGCCCAACTAGATGAAACCCTAATAAGCCAAGAGGAGAAGGGTAAGTTAGATTTTATTGATGATGAATCAAAGGTTGCATAGAATACCTCATTAGGCATCTTTGGACAAATTTTGGGAGGATTTGGAGAAAATTTTGTGTATTGGTGTAGATTATTGCAGACTTGCAATTTTTGGCAATTTCTGTCTAGGAGCACAGAAAGGTCACGTTGTGCTTCTTCCATAGGGCTAAAAATGATGGAAACTTAGAATTTTTGGAAATCTTATGTCCCCCTATAAAAACCAATTTTCCCACTTTCCTAGTCTAGGGCTAAGTTTTTGAGAAATTTGCAAAAAAGAGGCAAAAAATCACCTTTTTGCCCCTCTTTTTTCATTTCGCTGCGCACCTCGAGACACCTTGGGAGAATGGCCATATCTCAGCCAAAAATGGGTCATTTGTAGTGAGAAGATACTCTAAATACATATAAAATCTCCCATAATTCATAACAGGCTTCATATCTGGATTCAGACTTCAGAAAGGCACTCACAAATGGCCTCCAACAGCTTGTTGCGCACTTGGAAATTTATGAGATTTTTGTAAAATTTTCACCATGCAATTTTTTTTGTAATTCCTAGTTCAACTTTGGTAAAAGTCAAAAGGATGATGCGAATGATTTATTGATGATGTAATTATGGATAAATTAGTTTAATAGGTTGTTTTTATGTTAACTTATGCCTCATTAATGAGGAAAAACTCAAATCAAAGTCTAAATGAAGAGTTTGTATTCAACCTTCTCAATCTCACTTATTGGTTGAGATATTCTTGGGAACTGTTCCACCACTCATGGATTTGACCCTTGAGGGTGGGTAAACTATTTTTTTTTGTCTATATGTATCATTTTCTCAGTCAGAGAGAAGGGTTGGACATCTGAGGAGAAAACTCTTGTAGCTTTGTGCTTGAGCATTTTCAAGAAAGCAAAGGAACAATTGCAACTATTATCTAGGAATTCATGTGTAGTGAGTTTGTGATGTTGTATTTTCTCTATTATAGTTTCATATGAAATATATTCATCTTCTCTTTCCATTCATCAATTATTCAATGGTTTTCTTAAGCTTATAAGCAGAATTATTTTCATAAAGCTCTGCTTTGATGGGAATATCATTATGTGTTACTTTCTTCCTTGCTTAATGAATTCATGATATATATGCTCATTAGATGTATTATTTCTTCTGAACACTAAACTACACTAAAAAACCCTAAACCATCATAAAACTATTGCTACCTTGCTCCTTTATATCTTTGTTGTTGTTACCCTTTTGATCCTTTGACTTAGTTACCTAATTTTTATCCCTTGTCCAACATCAAAACCCTAAATTTTCAAAACCTATATAAGCCTAGCATATCTAGCCTAAAATCCTTTTATATTCCAGTCAATTATTTGGTTTTGATCTCACAGAGAGAGCTCTCTCTGGTTTGGCAGGGATAGCTACCAAAATGAAAGCTTGGTTTGTGGTTACCTTCGTCGATTCCTCCCAGCTTGGGACATTGTGGAGGATAACACCGCTTAGCCACTAAAAATGGATCCTCACATAATGGTCTTTGAAAATATTCCTCAGATCATATGGATTGAAATTCCAAGTACGAAATGAAAATTTCTCTATCACCTTCCCTTTAGTATATGCAACTTTCAATTTCTTGACCTCGTATAATATGATATGTAAAGGAAGGATAGGTCAAGGTGTTTTCTTCTTCCTATGCAGAGCTGCTGATAACCCTGTGGAGAGATGATACACAACTTCTTGAATGAATAACTTACCAGTGGCATACCTTGGTAAAATATGTGGTGACTTTTGTTCGCTGAACATTCTAAGGAAAGTGCCATCTAGTGAGGCAAACCAATCTGTGATACTGCTTCCATTGCCCCATGTGACATTCAAGGTGGCTCTACCTCAAAGATCATATTGTACAATGGAATGAGCAAGTTATAAGTTATCTTCTCCATTACTCCTTTGTGGCTGCAATCTAAAAGAAGCTTGCAATAAACATACACGACAAGCTCCTGTGGTGTCAAAGTCCAATTCATGCTAGGGAATGCATTGTGTGCATGTATTTCATCAAGTAGATATGCATACATGTAAAATCTAGATTTCCCACCCTTGGAAGGACTAAGGGAATTAGATACATGGATCCGTAGCTGTTGAGCCAAAAAATATGACTAGTTGAATGGTTTATCTTCGTTCACAACCGGGTCCAATAAGAAAGCCCACCGTTCAGGAAAGGTGTCAGTGCTCCGCTAACCATAGATTCTACAACATAGGGTTATCAACAACTCATAGGCCCTCCTAAGAGATGTTGTCTTGTAGGTGTTGGTGGGTGTCTGATGAAAGTTTGTTGGCTCTTTTACCCAACCTTTATTAATCTCCTTGGTGCTCAAGTAGCTAGTTTTCACGTAGAAGTATGAATCCATGAACGATTCTAGCTCAGGAAAATGGTACACGAGATGATAGTCTGCTGCTAGAAAAGAAACAAGCCTCTGTCCATTGGTACTACTAATATTCATAGTGTTTGGATCCGTGTGAGACAATATCCAACTAATAACATATGCACATGGCAATGTTGGGTACCTGCATGCAAACCTATGTAACCCCGACTTATGGACATTGACATACACCTGTCGGCCTTCCATATCTGCTTTGAAGGTTCTTAATAAGAAAATTTCATTTACCTTTTTCCATGTGATATTTGATTCCTTTTATAGAAACAGTTGATTGTCTAAGTATACTGACAAGTAAACTAGCATACTCTCAACTTCCTCCCCGATGTTGCTCTCTGTGGTATCCTTTAATGCAGTTCTCTTGGGTGCCATGATAAAAATGAATGACGAAGAGCAGTGATCAACGATTTCAATATGTATGGGAGGAAAAAGCACTCAAGGAAAACATAAGTTACCTTCAACAAATCAACTTTCAAAGCAAGATCAACCAACAAACTAGTGATTTGATGAGGAAAATTATGCAATTTTGGGAATGAAGGAAGGGAGACTAGTTGTAGGAATTGTACATTGCGTAGTCTCAGTAGCCAGTGATGAAAATTGAGGCTAGAGACTACACAATGCACAATCCAGCCTGGGCAGAATGTGGGAGATATTGCACATTGCACAATCTTAGTGGCCAAGGGGACAGGCCTGAGCCCTGAAACTGTGAAATGCGTAGCCGGGTCAGCCTCTGCTATGCATTGCATAGTCTCAGAGGCCAAGATGAGAGCTTGATGTTGGGTTGTGTTATATGCTTTCGACGACTAGGTTGGGCGAACCTACCTATGGTTTTTGGTCCATTGTTTTGGACGTGATGGTTTTCGGTCCATGGTATTGGATGCTTCGGCATGTATAAATATGTATTGTAACATTGAAAGGAACATAATGAAAAATCAAGCTGGTAGTCCCGGTTTTGGGATCCAGTGGAAATCTCTGTGTATATGTGTTTTATGTGTTATGCTCTCGCATTTTTATTTTCTTTGTTTTAGAATTCGTATGCAGGTAATTTCTGT
>APFE031504351.1:92475-122689 GCA_000404065.3 Pinus taeda | reverse complement strand
ATATATAGAGAGGAGGTATTTTCATTTGAATCATCCAAGAATTGTTCATTTATGTAATGTAAAGGAGGTTTCCCCCTCGAAGAGGCTGAATTCTAAGGCGTTGATCTATCTTTTCTATCTTTTCTTGAGTTGGTTCATAACACACCAGGGGGTGACACATAATTGAAATACTGTGTTTTAATTTACCTAATTGTGGATTTCACCAGTGTTCTGGAAAGAAGGTCATGAATCGTGCTACAAGGGGTCATGGGCGTGCTAGGAGAGTCTCGACACCAAGGAAAGATAAGGAGCCGAGTACGTTGGAACCACACAGGGGCAGGAAGTCAGTAGAACACCTCATCATTGAAGCGACCGAGGCTTACTGGGAGGGGACAAATGTTGGAATTCGGAAATTGATGGAAGAGTGGGAAGAGGAAGTAAAACAAGGCATCAAGACAAAGGAAGAAATGGATAATTAGAGGACCTTAGTCCTGGATATGGGAAACACCCACGGAAGAATCACATAGTTTAAGCAAACTCTGTACTTGTCTTGGTTGATGAGGAGTTTATTAGGCAAGGTGATGGAGCATATTTTCATGGGAATGGTGGTGACACTCCAGGGAATGTCGAACTATAAGAAGGATTTGCAGAAAATCCTCTTTCAGCTGCATAAGAAAGATATCAGGTTGGATAGTATTTATCGCCATATCCCTTGCATACTAGAGGTGAATGATATGCTAGGGGCATCCACCAAGGATCCGACACCTGTTGAATCTACCTTAGAGGAACATAAGGATTAGACTCTTACCCGTGCATAATTTTGTTTTATGCTGATAGCTCTTAATTTCTATATTTCAAATATCAGTTTATATAACTATGTAGTGTATGGACATGAAACATAGACATATCTAGCTTGGATGGAAAGATTAAGACTATATTGTTTTTGGATGGATTACAATGCAGATCGGTGGCCAACATACATGGTTTCCCTTCGGGACAAGTTGAGGCCACTTGGTTAATCTGTGTGGTGTAAACTTGCTTATTTTTTATAGAAAATGGAATGGTCCTACCAAGCTTAACAAAAAATAAATAAAGTGGTAATAAAATAAAATAAAATAAAACCTAAACATATAAATTTGTGACCTATGGCTAGAATTGAAGAATAAAGAAGAATATAATGGTAATAATAAAATGAAATAAAATATAAATTTGTGACCTATGTCTCAATTAATTAAATTAGCTTGAAAGAATTAAATATAAACATTTATTAATTTGATATAAGGATCAATGAAAACTATGATATTGGTTATAAAGTGTTAATAGTAATATATGATAATAAAATTGATTGAAAAGACAAATATAGAAATCTATTTTAATAAGATTCTATTTTTAATTAAATGATAATGTACTTAAATAATAAAAATGCAGGCACCTAAGATATAAAGGATCTAAACCTCGAGGGGGGTGGGGGGGAATTTTAAAGGGGAAAGAGGGGGGCGAAGAAAATAGGGGGGAGATAGAAAACACATTTATGGGAAGAGGAATGAAAGAGGAAGGAAAGAAGGGGGTGAGAGACTAGGGGAGGGGGGTGAGAGCGAGGAGGGGAAGAGAGAGGAGGGAAGGAAAAACAAGAAAAAATAGGAGGATTTGCTGAAAAAGGTGGTGGATAAGAGGCTTCCATGAGTCACTAAGCTTGTACCCATCTTTTTATTCTTAAATTATGGTCAAAATATTTTATTATTAAAAATTGTGTTAAAGTTCATAATAAAACTCATTTAGTCATTTCTCCTTTTAATATTCACCTAGATAATTCTTCTTTTATAATCATCCCAACACACTTTTATGATCTATCACACTTGAGTCCCCAATGATGGGTGGTGATACCACTCGAAATGTAAGACATCATTAAACTTGAAAACAACATTTATCCATAAACTTACATCAACATATTTTTTTATTTTCCATATTTTTAAAACATTATATAAATTTGACAAAATTGTTTATGTTAAAAAGCATGAAATTGCTTTAACCATTTTGTTATGAATCAAGGTGGAGAACCAAGAAACAAAAATCTAGCTAACAGTTAATTAAATCCATTTGTGCTAAATGATTATATCCCACAGTCACCGCCACCATGAGCTTGGTGGCAAAAATAAAGCACCCAAACAAAATAATGCATGATGAGAGGACGGTGGAATTGTGAAAGGGGTTAAAGGTGGTAGGGAATAAGAGTGACTAGGGCAATAGGGGAGAGACTAAGTCTAAACCTCCCATAACTTTACTTGGCTTCCTCTTTTTCATGGACAAACCTTATGGAATCTCGCTGTATGCCAAGGAGTTCGAGGTTATGTCCAGGAATAAAAAGCACTAGGAAATCTCACTTTTCTCACTATTTTTGTTGGCCCTATTATTATTTAAGGGGGGCACATTCTCTTGTGCCTATGATCGATTACACCAACCATTTCAATTTTCATCTCCATACCCTCATTTATTATATTTCACAATGGGTAATGGGTGGGAAAAACACAAACACGAGCAAAATGATAAATTATTTTCTCGCTCATTTAGAACATTTCTGAACTCATTGTGGATGATTTGATTTTTCACACACAACAAAACATTTGTTTGATATTGACAAAACATATAATACGATATTGTGGCACTCCCATATTTTTTCACTCAACTAGTATAACATGATGTTGGAAACATGCTTTGAAGGCACAAAAGGGGGGGATGTAATAATAAGGAAAATGTGTTAGAATATTGGTAATGTTTATTAGAATGTCATTCATGGATAAAGCTAGAAAGAAACACTAGGTGGAACAATTTGAGTAGGTACGCATTGTGCTATTGACGGGGAGGATATCGACATGAAGGATCTAGACAATACTGGCTTTTGGATTCTACCTCTCACATTGTAATTTATTCTTAATCAGCATGAATGGAAAGTATTCCACTTTAAAGTTTCATGATTCATAATTTTTGGTGTCTCCCCCTATCCTTCTACAATTTATCAGGGTATCAAAAAAGCAGGTTCTATCCATTATAATTATGTGTAATTACTTGCCAACTTCCGTTGGGAGAGCTGGTAGCAATCTGCAAGCGACCAATTGGTAGTTAGAGATTGGGACACTGAAGAAGAGTCATTGGAGCACACTATTGAAGAGACCTACCATAGTCATGAAGGGAGAAATAAAGCAACTCGGTGAGTGGCAACAACTATGACTGTAATCGAGTGGTGACTCTTTGGGTTGCTTATCATGGGAAAAAGAAGCATGTAGTATTTTTTATGATTAGGATTAAATAGAAAATGAGAAAAAATTGGTTATACATGAAACTTAAACCCTAGTAAAACTATGTTTATGCTTCAAATTCATGTAAATTTTATGGCTGAAAGATGGTATGCAACTAATTTACTAAGAATATTAGCTTACCTTGTGGCATGGTTTACTATATCCCTCAAATTTTCTACACTGCATGCCAAGAAAATAGGATAATATTATCTAAATTTCATCCATGCTTGTGGCCTAGTGTCAACTAAAATAATGCTTTGACGTTGTCATTGTCACATCACCTATTGTAAAACCGGTTGCAATGGAAGCAATGACTTTGGGAATGGTAGAGGCTCTATGGCATTGTGAGGCAAGCGAGAAATTCATTTCACTAGACTGTGAAATATCTTACTTCATGAACAACAAGTGCTTCACCTACATAAACACACCAGTCATGTATTCTTCTTCCTTGACTCCCTCCACTTCTGCTTACATCAAAAGCCAAGAGCACAAGGTAATTAGACAAAGACAAACAATGTTGTCAAGTCAATTTCCCTACAATATAATCAACAAAAATGACAAACATTTAGTGGCATAGGTCATAAACACATGGTGACAGAGATGACAAAACACATGGAAAGTTCCTAGAGGGTGCGAACCAAAGACAAAAGATTCCCAAGGAGCTTCTTGTTTTTTTTTTTTGTAAATTGAAGTACTTATATTGCATTTGATAAAAGAGATTACAAAGCTGGACATTCAGATCCACCTAGTATACTAAAAAACCATAATAACCCACAAACCCAAGTAAAATCAAAGCCAAAGAGAATAATGTTCAATCCATTTCATCTAAGCATAATTATATTGATCTTTTTACAATGGATACAAATAGGATAGAATGAGACCATGTCTATATGTATTTCTCTAAATTGTTTGCAAAGTTAAAATACATTAAGAGGAGAGGCCATCAAGTTCATCAACAATAAATAGAGTTGCAAGGCAGTCTTGCACCAGCAAACCAAAAATAATTTCCAGCATACCAAATCAAAGTGTGCCTCCACGCAATCATGAAATCATAAGAAATTTATTTCCACAGAAGAAAATATATGTCGAAGAAATAACCAACACCATCAAAATGAGCAAAGCAAAGTTCCTCTACGCAATCAAAAAATAATCATAAATTGATTTCCACAAAATAAAATGAAATACCCAACACCATTGAAACCAACAAACAACATGAATATATTTCCTCACCATCAAGAGTATAAAACAACATAGTCTAGGTTACAACCCATATGACATGAGGAACAAAGAAAAATTGAAATGGGTACAATATGCAGTGAGTGCACCTTATACACACCCATTCCACCGCCATGGCAAGTGTAATAATGAACTAGATCCAGAGTATACAATTGCAGTGACTTGAAAAAACACCATGAACCAAGAACCATCATAAACACATAATGCCTTAACAATACCATATAATCCACGAATGAATCAAAATCTTAATATATGAGTATGTCTCACCAGTAATAACTCACATATCAGCCAAGAGGAGTTCTTCAACCAAATCAAACTTGGACTAAAACATGCCGAGGATACAAAATAAAAAATCCAAGAATCCAAAAAGCCATACCTTAGTAATCTCATTGAAGACCCTCCAACATTGCTACCAAAAACATTGAATTTTTAATCTTTAATCATGTCCGAAAGAAGAGATTGTAACTGGCACCTGAGCACTAAATCATAGAGGAGTTGTGAGGTCACCATAGGTAAAGTCACAAGGAATCCCTCTAGATAGGCCAAACGAGAATCCAAACTATCCAGACAAAACCTGTGATTTTAGAGCATACGTTTGATATACTTAAGAGATGAGAATACATTGTAATTTTCCACCTACTTATATTTGAAGACCATCCACAAAAGAGTAGACATTTGAATATTTCAAGAAAGATAATTCAAAAGATAAATCTTCTGATTCATGGAATTTCTAGGGTTGGAAATGCCTTTCCATTTCATATCTTTTCCAACCAAATCAGAATCAGAATGATATAAACAATATCCTCTAGCTTGACTCTCCATAGCTTGAATTTCTTTCCTCATCTTAGGAGGAACATCAAAGAGAGTTGCCACTGAATCATATGCAAAGGAATGAAACCTCTTCCAACCCAAAGAAGAGTTTCCTCCTCCACCCCACCTGCTACTCATCCTCTACATGGGAGGCATCAATACTGCAAAAAGATAACACTTAGGGAAACTATTAAAGGACCTATGACCTATATAAAGTAGGAGGAATGACTTGAAACAGAACAAAAAAAACCTGACCTAAGACTCACTATATCATCACCAAATTGACAAACTAAAGGTTCTAAATTCACCATGCAATCAAACTCCTCATAGTCCAGAACTATGACCCACCAAACTCTACAATGACCTAGAACAAGGTAAGACTTACCATTACACTAACTCAATATTTAAGGGTAGAGACAAAGCACTAACAGGGTAGCACCACGAACTAATAACCAACCCAAAATTTTTTTAATGAAATTCCAAAATAAAAACTTAGAACTATTTTGGACAACAAACACTATATTACTCAGGAACTAATTGAAATTAAGATTGAAAGACACCATTGACCAATATAAACCCTCAAGGACTAGAGAATTAACCACAAAACAAAAATAAGTAAAATATGAATGGTCGTACTAAAAACAAGGCGCAAGGTTAAGAACTAAAATAATATAAAAGAAAGAAGCCAGAGCTTTCTCGCTAACAAACTAATAGAATTGTGATCAGACCTTTGAAAGAAAATATCACTGCACATCTTCAACATTGAAAATATAAACCAGGGAGGTCAACAAAACATCAAAGCAACTAAGAAACAACAAATGAAGGTGGTAGAGGGTCTACCCTCACCACCATTCACACTAATTGTTCCATATGACAAAACCCACCAAGAAAAAACCATTTAAGGAAAATGTTGCCACCCTTAGTCGAGAACAACCTCCAATGAATCCACCATATCAAGAGTAATTCCCCCATCAGGGACTGTCCTATCTTTCTCCACCAAACTTTGAAGAGACTTAATTCCTTCTATTTGAAAAGAGAGAGGCCAACTCTCAACCAACTCAATATCTCAAGATCAACATCCCAATTTTTCCAAGAAATCAACAACCATATTGCATGATATTTTGGAGTGAAGAACTATGACATAATCTATATTTTTAAGTAACCCATGGATGCTTTCAATTAAACACTCCAACCACCAACTTTTCACCATTTTACCTAGGGGTTGACCATTTAAAATTTGTTGGACACACTGAGTTGCAATATGAGAATCCATGTCAACTTGAAACAAATGATATCCCTCACAAATGGTTATTTGAAGAACAACCATGTTATTACTAGTCAAACCACAACTATATGCAAACTCTCTCAAATTGAAGAAAGACAACTCCTAAATACACCTCTAGAACCGACAATTTTAGGGTTGCCCTTGGAAGCCCCATCGAAATTAAATTTGATGAAACCTCTTTGAGGAGGAGAGAATGAAAGTTTCAATTTAGTATTAATATTCAAGGATAATTTATGTTGGGGGAGACTCATCTTCTAATCCAAATCAATCTTCTTCGGTATCACCACATCTACACTATCTACCTTTCGATCATCCACCATCCAGGAGACTGTTAATATTGTTTCTCAAATGTTGTTGTATGGTCATCTCCTTGTGTACTTTTATCGTCCTTATTTTATGCTTAAATATTATGGCATTTCTCTCCTTCCACAAATTTAGAGAATAAAACCACTTGCTAGGATCCAAGCCCTCATGACTATGGGATTTATAAATAAAGAAGAGTTCTATTGAGCTACTGAAGACATAATATCCATATTATTTCTTCATTCTTTTCCAAAAAAAATAGAATAAGAGACCAAACTTCCTCAAAAAATACGAAGGAGTTAAATAGATTTTCCATTGTCTCTTATGCTATGTTACAAAGAAGGAAAATGGAAGGGCCTTCAATACCTTTCTTCTTGAAATAATCCTAGGTGAGTACTCTATGCCTCACCATTAACCATAAAAAAGTTGATACCTCAGGCCAATGAATACTAGACCAAATATAATATAGATTTATGAAGGAATGAATTGAAATACAAATTTAAACAAAAAAACAAAGATACAGTGAAACACAACTTCAATTAATAAATATCAATTGTTGAAAATTGTTTACATGCAGAAAGGAAACAAACTAGTTCGGGCGATGGTAGCTTATCTTTGAGAAGAGATGTGATAGCTACATGTCTTCTGAACTAAGTTACAATGAGTCTTTGATGATTTTTTATCATGAAGAAACAATGAAAAACCCTAAACATCCAAAAACACAATCCTAGGAGATGAAGCGCCAAAAGCTTGTAGGCCCCCATGGGGTTATTTGGAACGTCAACTTCTCAGGGTTGTAACTTTGGCACACAATCTCCATTTGGCACACATGATAGACCTTTTAGAAAGGAATATTCAAGGAAATCAAATTTTGACTGCAAACATTTGTCTATTTCCCCAAAAAAAGTCATTTAGGGCCTCAAAGGGACTCCGGAAGTTCAAGACCCAAAAAATTGCCAAAAATAGAAAGCTGTTGAAATAGAAAACTATGATGG
Source organism: Pinus taeda (assembly GCA_000404065.3). Lineage (NCBI taxonomy): Eukaryota > Viridiplantae > Streptophyta > Pinopsida > Pinales > Pinaceae > Pinus > Pinus taeda. The sequence continues at coordinate 114,788 of APFE031504351.1, read as the reverse complement.
AAATTAGGAAATTGAAAGGAAACAATGGTTAGGGTCCAAGTGGACTACGTGGGTGGCCACCAATATCCACCTAGATTAAGATGTTCCAACAAATTATTTCTTTCTCCATATCTGAATAGCTAGTAAGAAGGGAATATGCCTCTTTTAGAGTAAACATTGTAAGAGGCCTAAAGCCCCATTGTAATTTATCTCAATGATGAAACATTATAATCTTATCTTCTATCAATTTCTATTTAAAATTTTCCCGTGGAAACTCCTGGGATGACAGAGGCCAATTGTCTTTGAACTTCCACCTCCACCAAAGCATTGATTCATATCCAACCTGCCAATAATCCTTAACCCTCACAACTCCCTGTCCCATCATAAACATCATCAGAGTTATGAGGTCTTCCCTTTCAGAAAAATGTAGAATTTGTTGCCAAGAATCATCCTAAAGCAATGCATATTCTCCCTTTTCTACATCACAAAATGCATATTTCTCCACAAGATCATGATTCTCTTGAGCCCACATCCATAAAACCAAATTTGAAATATTCAAATTATATCTGAGCCTCTTCTCCTATGAGATAAGAGGAGCATATTTGATCGACCAAATATGCTTCCATAATTCATCTCCCTCGAATAGCCATTGCCACCATAGCTTGGCCCAAAGGGCACCACTTAAAGTTTCTGGGTTACGCAGGCCTAAACCCCTATCTAACTTAGGCATGCATAAGTTCTTCCACTCTAGTAGTGACCACCTCTCTGCTCAGGAAGTTCCCATTAAAAGAATACATTTAGTGTAATTAAAGTAGAACATTTCAAAATTAGGGAAGGGGAATATCGAAGAGAATTTAGGTGAATAGGTTGCAAAAGATAAAATGAGAATTTTCCCTATGCATAGGAAAATGACCTATCGGTTTAAGAAGGTTTATGTCTTTCTTAATTGTATATGAATTATAATGATGTATTTACTATAATTAAAGTATTTTTTAGTAATAATGTTAAAGGACATATGTTAAAGATATGTGACAGAGGAGGTCATGAGATGTCCATTTACTAAGATTCTAGTGGATTTCATGCAATAAAACCCAGGCAACATGTCATGTATATATGAGGATTATGTATTCTTATATAATTATTTCATCTCTTTGATGAAGTCATCATGTGTAGACTAAGGGATATATTTTGTGTATGTATATTTTACCTTGAAATAGTGAAACACTTTGTACATCTCTAATCCATGCATAATGCCATATGGCCTTTTATTCGTTGATGCATTCCCACAATTTGTAGACTAAGACAATAATAGAATACTGATGATTGTGTTGCTTGATAGTGATAATTTGTTATTCTCAATATCCACTACTAAGTCTAAATCATTTCCATATTTGACTCATGCACTTTTAAAATGTTTTGGATAATGTTGGTTTTAATCCAATTTAATGTCCCTCAAACTATCATCTAAGGGATTAGTCTCACTCACTCGCTTCAAATTCATAAGAGATTCCATGAAATCAATATCAATGAAGGGTAACATGAAATTTAAGTTCAAAATCAATATAAAAAAATTAATGTGTAGCATCCTTCTCCAAAAGATTTGTCTTGTCACAATATGATGGCCATTCTATTAACTGATGGTTCGTCTCTCAAACTCAATCTTCCAATACAAATATATTGAAGTTCACCAACATCATAAGAGTATGGGGATAAACTAAGTGCATGTTGGACCTTCTATAGGAATTAATATCTACTTGAATTTGTTGTGTTAGGGTCCTATAATAATAGGATTCATAATTTTGAATTTGCTATGGTTAGTCTTGTAATATTGTACATACTTTTGCTTTCTGCAAAAATTTTTCCATATTAAAAAATTAAAAATTGTAAAGAGGGTATTTCATAAAAGAATAATCAAAGGATAAAAAGAAAGAAAAGATCAAAAAAGTAAAAAATATGAAACCAAAAAAGAGATAAAATAGATCATGTAAGTGTGCAAATTCAAATGTTACTACTTTTTACTTTACTTTGAAAAATAAGATAGTGTGCAGCTTGCCAAAAATGCCACAATCCATGATGGTCAAACGGTTTAATCTTGACTCTTTCATGCTATAAAATTTCATGTTGATAGATAGAGAATAAATATCTAGCCAAACTGTTTAAACTTGGAAAATCAGTAGTCAGGTAGAGAATAATAATGAGCTCATCAGTTTAATCTGAGCCATTGGAAGCTATAAGGTTAGAATTAGATAGTTTTCTTATCAAAAGAAAAGGAAATAAAGGGTCAGCAAGCTCAAATGCACCCATTGAATGAAGAGAAAATTCTAGGGTAAATAAAGGGCAGGTAGAAGAAATGTTGCAAATACACAAGGTTGTCAAAAGCACATTCATCATGCTTAATCGTATGTTTCATGTGTAGGAGGAATGGTGAAAGAAAAAGGATATTCATCAAAGCTTGTTTACTAATTTCCCCTCATTTCACTACACCACCACATACTTACTTTGTTAATTTCCCCTCATTATCCCTTCATTACTTATAAATACCCTTTCCCCTCATTTTGACCTTTTACCCCTTGGTTTCACACATTTCCCTAGTGTGAAACCCATTCCCATTGCAAATATTACATTCCCCCCTTATTAATTTCCCTTTCCCCCTTAAAAACCCACAAAAACCCTTTATCGTAAGTTTTTTCCTAAAGTCCTGCTCTATAACTCGCCCATGTTAATATTTCCCGACACCCTTTTTTAACCCACCAACCCTTGGTGCAGTTATAAAACCCTGCCATATAACCATGATCCCACCTTTATTAATCATTTGCTTATATTAAAAATCCTGACATTTTTCGTTAATTAATTACAATTATTTGTAATTAAACCCCTGGCCTTGCCAACCACTTTCCCAAATCCGTCTGTGAAACTCAACTGTGTGATATCCCTCCGATCTCCCACCCCTAGATCCAACGGTGCATAGCCATATCGTGTGGATTCATTGTCCGACAGTTAACGACCCGAGAGCATGTGAGGTTCGCGGTTTTGGCCTGGCACTATTCTGCTACGTGGCGGCACCAGGTTATATCGCGTGCTTGCAAAAAATACTACCTTCCATCCAAAAGCGGTGCGATAACGCACAAAACCACCTCCTCATCTAAAGGCAAAACTGCCCACTATTCATTTTCCAAATTCCATGCCAAAATGCAATCGTTATTGGTTAAAAGGTCGAAAATGCCCCATTTTACTCTTTTCACTCGTTTTTACCGCAAACCTTTGTTAACCAACTTTGACACCTTGAACCTCTGAGCAACCAATTTAGCCACCATTTGCCACCTGAAGGCGCTGCAGACACCAAATTGAAGTAGCAAATAGCCAGTTGAAGCCTCAGTACCTTCTACAGCTACCACAAAAACTCATCTACACACCAAACCATTAAATTCTAGGTTTTAGCCCTAGAAGAACAGATGAATATTCCTCCTACTTTGCAGACTCCAAGCCAATGAAGATAGAAATGCAAAAAGAACCAGGGAAGAAAGTTCTAGTTCAACAATGGACACTACAGATGACGAATTTGAGATCAATTACAAGGAGAGGCCCAAGATTAATCCTGTAACTGAACAGGATGACACCATTGATACAATGTAAATCATTGACACTAAAACAATGGTTGGAAGGAATAAAGCTCCAATAGCTTCAGAAGAAACACATCAGCCCTCCACTTCAAACACTCACCTTATTGAGAAATAACTCAGAATTGAAGTCTCTTCATCCAGCAAGCTTGTGGATAAAGATAAAGATATTAAGATAAGTACAAGGAGATTAAGTTGAGGAATGAGGCATTGAAGGCTAAGACTTATGTCCAGTACTTCAAGAAAACACCTACTAATCAAAATAGGTTAATGTCAGCCTTTGACATTAAGACTGCGAAGATGCAAATGACATTCATGCAACCTACAGTCCAACAACCCAAATCATCAGCTGACTACAGGAAAACTGAATATGAAGTTTTGGCTAGGTATGTTCACCTTATTGACCAAATTGAATTCCAAATACAGGCAGGTGAGATGATTTATTCCACCATGACAAATAAAGCAATGCCTGTGCACAAACTCCAAAGCTCATTGGATAATATTACAACATAGTACAAGCTGGAAAAAGCATCCTCAAATGCCAAGGATAACATAATCAAGTCATTGGAAGACTTGGTGGTTGAGCTTGGATATAGTCCCAATGATGTCAAGGTTGTAGAGAAATTAATAAAAAAGAAGAATGAGGATATTACTTCTCTGAAAAAATAATTAAAGCTGCCTCATTTAGAACATCCATAGACCAAGGAGGTCCTTGAGAGCCAAACTCAGCAAGAGGAAATGATGGACCTTGTTCTACAACTTAATGACCAATTGAAAGAAATGGAGAAGGAGTTGGACAACTTAATACAGCTGAAACAGGCCAACCTTTTCGAAGTACACAGAAGCAGATGAAATTTACAGAAAGATGGTAAATATCAAATTACTAGATGCAGATATTTGGGAAAAGTTAAATGACTTACTGTAAAAATGCACAGTAAAAATGAAAAATATAGGGTAGTGAAAAAAAAGTAACATATCAGCCAGATGAAAGAGTATTAGGGTAAAGAGTATCAATTAAAAATCAAAGTGAAAGATAGCCAGCGTGGAAGACCAACATCAAAGGAGAAGAAACAACAAAAGATCAAAGCATAAAGACAACACAACTAAATAAACAGGGTTAGCTTACATCAGTTGAATATCTGTCTCTATATTCTTGCATGAAGATATTTCTTTTTCCTAGATTAATTCCCAAGGCAGTTTGAGATATTTTGTAAACTAATATTGTATAAATACTTCATAATTCAAGGTATAGAGGGGTGGATTGCTAGACATTTCTAGAGTTTTATTGATCTGTAACCTGAGGGTTCATTGTACCAATTTTTTCAAGTCAGCTACTTCAGTGAAGTATTTTCTTTTGTCAAATTGTTATTTTCTTATGTGTTTCATAAACTTTCCTGTTATCTAAATTGAATGAATTAACTGGAATTATATTACAAAATTTGTTTAAGTACACTCTATCTTGAACAATTAATCATTTTAGTGTTTTCTTTTGATATCCAGATTAGGGAATCCTTCATTGCTCCCTAGTTTCGATTGACCGCTACCATTTCCTTCATTATCCAGTTTAAGGAACCCTTAATTTCTCCTTGGATCCGATTGAAAACCACTTCACCATCCAACCTTAAGATCTGAAATTACTCATCTACCTTGCCCTGTAAACACTATCTTTATAACTTAATCCAGTCCTGTTTGCTTGACATTTGACCCCATAGCCCAATGGTAAAAGACATCCCTCTATCCATCTAATTTAGTGATGCCACGACCAAATTAAAATCAAAACCCAAGTATAATCATAACTAGCCTAAAATAAACTAAATAAAAAAGTCAAATCATAAAGAGAGAGCCCCTCTAAGCATTAAGAAGGCTAGATCCTAATCTCCAAATTAGGTTTGTGGTTACCTCTATCATTTATTTCATAACAATTCTAGAGAAATTTTGGGGTGATAACATATTGGCGACCATATTGGGGACCAGTCCTCAGTTTAATAAAACTTTAAGGAAATCTTAAATTTCATCTTTTGCACGTTAAGGTCATTTTAAAGTTGTTAAAAGGTTTCACTTAAAAAATTAAAATTCTGTCTCCCAAAAGAACACACTATACCAAGGCAAATCCAGATCCAAACCTTGCTGCAATAGTTGATGGCCATGACAAAATTTTAAGAAAATAAAAAAGGTAGAAACTCAAGGAACTAGTAGTCAGTTAATTAAATCAAATTCCCTCCCTAAAGAATTATCAAGTCTAGAGGATATTCAATTTTATTTATCATTGGAGCTTTCTTTGTTTAGAACCAAATCAGAAAATTCAATTCATGAAACTGTAATAGACCCTAATTTTATTCAATTCATTGAGTCAAAAAAGGTGCCTATACATCTTAATTTAGATAACCTTGTTTTGGATACTTTTGATAAACTATAAGGTTTAACCTTAACCTTGATAATCCATATAGATGATGCCTATCTTCAACAATCAGTTGAATTAGCTGCTCTGATTGTTGCCACCTCTAAAATTTCTACAGAGTCTTCAAAAACTGTAAATACAATTTCATTTACTACCACCTCACCTATAATATCCACCATAGTTCATTCCCCTAAACCATCCATACCTCAACTTCCTCTCCAACCAAACGTCTCAAGTTCATCTACACCCATCTCAAGTCCTTCTTCAAGCACCACTACTTTCCCCCCTAGTCAAACCAAAATCTTAGCCATGGCAGACAGATATGCACCTTTGGTTTTACCAGCCCAGCTACATGCCATGCCCCAAGACTATCAAAGTAAAATCTTTTTGTTTGATGCTACTGGTCAATATACTGCCCAACAACATGTGAATAAAATGACTGATTACTTTGAATTGCATGAGATTGATGAGTTTGATGTCCAAATGAGTCTCTTTGCCCAAACACTAATAGGGATGTTAAAAAATGGTTCAAAGGTTTACCTGCTAATCATATTGCTGATTTAGCTGCTTTCCATAGATTGTTTATTGATAGATGGGAAAGAAATAAAAATCCCTTACAAATATTGTCTGAATATGATAACATTAGAAGAACTCCTAATGAATATGTTCAAGATTATTGTAATAGGTTCAACAACATCTATAATGCAATCCATGCTAATACTAAACCTCTGCCAGACTTAGCACTAATCAAATTTCCTAATGGGTTTGACATTGATATGTCTTACCATTTGAGGGAAAGAAACCCTGAAACATTGGAACAGATGTAAATTAATGTTGTTAGTGTAGAAGAAAATTTATTAGCTAAGAAAGCTAGGATGAGAAATGAGAAAAGAGTTAGAATTAAAGAGGAACCATCCACTTTAGATGGTAAAATAGATAGTTTAGCCAAAAGTGTAGAAATAATAATGGATAGATTAGAAAACATGGAAAGAAAAACTCAATGGGAAAATCAACAGCTACCCCCAATAAGAAACCCCAACTTTAGGAAAAATCCTAATACTGGAAAAAATGCTATACTATATTAGCAGATTAGACCACCCTTCCAGGAAAACTATGCTGAAGGTTCACAAAACCATGAAGAAGAGGAGGACACCTAGATAAATCTATTGGGAATTAAAAATGAAGATCTTGTTTTTCTTACTCAAGAAGAACATGAAATGTACATGTTACAACAATCACAATCAGAATATGGAGAGTCCTTTGACTTCAAACAAGGCTATGAATCTACTATCTATGAAGTTCACAAAAAGCATAGCGTTCGAAGCAAAAAGAATACTGAAATTCCCACTAAGAAGACAATCCAAACCCAAACTAAAAAGATAACAGAAGCTCCTGTGACCAAAGTTCTACAAATTCTTCCTAGAGGAACTTAGGAAACTTCCAGCCCAAAAATTGTAGATATAACTTCATCTGAAACTCAAACTGAAACTGTTACTCAAGCCATTCCAAATAAGAGAATTCAAAACAAAACTGTTGAAACACAAACTTAATTGTCAAATGTTGAAAAAGAAGATAAAAATACACAAACCACATTTGCCAAAGAAGATCTCATCCAATCAAGCAAAAATCAAATGCCATTTAACATTAAGACTAAGATAACCAAGTTGAAAATATCAGTTCCTTTGACCGAGCTAGTGAAAAATGAATCATACATAACAAAAACCACTGAAACATTAAATATAGGTGAAGGAGAAGATGTTGTAAACCTTAATTATGATCAACCTGAGCTATTATTTGGTTCAGAAGTAAATGGCACCCATCAACAAGGGGGTATCCTTCCATTCTACATTAGCTTAATTGTTCATGATAAAAGCTCACATAATGCTATGCTAGACTCAGGGGCATCCCATAACTTAGTGCCTAAAGCAATCATGGAGAGATTAAACTTAGATATCCCCAGACGATACAAAGACCTCTTTTCCTTTGATTCTAGCCAAGTCAAATGCCTTAGCCTGATTAAATATTTGTGTGTAACTCTAGTCCAGTGCCCAACAAAGAGTATTGTCATGGACATAGTAGTTGCTGATATCCCACCCAAGTATGGAATGCTATTATCTCGCTCATGGGGAGAAAAATTATAGGGATCTCTACAACTGGACATGTCATATGCCACCATATCTGTGTTTGGTCAGTAAAGAAAGCTTTACAGAGAAACATTGATGAAATACATGGTAAGTAGTTCAGAAAAACCACAGAATTACCCCATATACTCCATGCATTCTAATATGGACTCATTTATCTTGTACAGTTCAGACAATGACATAAATGAAATCATATTTGTAGAAGAAAAATACAAAGCACTTGATAGTGAAAACATATTTCATGAGTTTCTATGGCATTTAGATTTTGATGGCTCTATAAATAGATTAGGAGCAGGTGCAGGAGTTTGGATTCACAACATGGAAAAAAACCATTATGAAGGTCATGCCTTTAGATTAAACTTTAAATGCACAAACAACATGTCAGAGTATGAAGCTCTATTCTTAGGACTGCAAATTGTTAGAAAACTAGGAGCCAAGAGAGTTTCTATCATGGGAGATTCAGAATTGATTATAAAACAAATCAAAGGAGAATACTCTGTGAATAATCCCAGACTTAGCCAATACAGAGAGATTGTCTTAGATTTGATTAAGGACCTTCTTAAAACTGATTTTGCTGCTATTCCTAGGAAACAGAACGTGTAAGCTCACAGTTTGGCTACTTTTTCTAGCACCTGCAAAATACCTTTTCAGCCCAATTACCAGTACATAGCAGAAGTAAGACACAAAATCTGTCATACCTGACAATTTGAAACATTGTCAAATTTTTTCATAAGATTTTCAAATCTATGATTTCATGAATGTTGAAGGAGAGTTTTAGAATTGTAACATAGATACTGATTATACAATAGATATCATCATAAACAACGAGTTAGATATAAATGCTTTAGATGTAGATAAACACACTAGATTCACTAAAGTAGAAATAGATAACTTGGAAAAAGTAGAAATAGAAGAAATAATCAATGATGTTTCATGGTTTGTAAACCTTAAGAATAAATTTTTTCCTAAGGTATTAGTCCCATTAGAAGATTTGTTTGATTCAAATGATGTATCTAGGAAACCAAAAATGGAGCCTTTAAGAGCAGACATAGAAGAATGTAACATAGGAACTGAAGGAAAACCCAAGCTTATCAAAATATCCAAAGCATTATCTTCAGATGAAAAGCTGAAATACGTAATTTTGTTCAAAGAGTTTCAATATGTCTTTGCTTGGAGTTATGAAGACCTTAAGTTTTATGATACCAACATTATTCAACATAAGATACCCCTCAAAGAAGAACAGAAACCCTTTAAACAAAAGCTGAAGAGAATTAATCCAATTCTTATGCCATTAATTGAAAAAGAAGTAAAAAGGATGTATGATGCACAAATCATAGCACCAATTAGATATTTAGATTGGGTCTCTAATTTGGTCACTACTAGAAAGAAAACAGGAGAAACCAGACTCTGTGTTGATTTCAGAAACTTAAATAAGTGTCATTAAAAGATAACTACCCTCTCCCTAAAATGGACCACATTCTCCAGAGGGAGTAGGGTCATCCAAAATTTCATTGCTTAATGGATTCTCTGGATACAACCAAATCTTAGTTCAACCAGAGGATCAAGAAAGGACTGCATTTACCACTCCCTGGGGTTCTTTCATGTATTTGAAAATTCCCTTTGGATTAATGAAATTTGGAGCTACATTCCAAAGAGAAATGGACATAGCCTTTGCAAAATAAATCCATGACTTTCTAGTGGTTTACCCAGATGACATCATAGTATTTTCCAAATCAAATAATGAACATCTAGATCACCTAAGAAGAGTTTACATTAAATGTATAAAATTTGGTATTTCTTTAAATCCCAAAAAGACACTCTTTGGTCTAGAAGAAGGAAAAATCTTGGGACAGATAATATTATAATATGGAATTAGAATAGATCTAGCTAGAACAGAGGCAATCCTGAACATCACTCATCCTAGAAACATCAAAGAATTATAGTCATTTTTAGGAAAAATAAAATTTCTTAGGAGATTCATTTCTAACTTAGCAGAACTAATCAGAGAACTAAATAACATGTTAAAGGAATATTCAGCACTTAAGTGGATAATAGAGGCTAAACAATATTTTGAGGCAATCAAAGAAGCCCTTACTAAAACACCAGTCCTCATAAGTCATGATTTCAAAAAAGATTTAATAATTTTTTCTTTTGCTTTAGAACATGCTATTGCAACTGTCTTGTTGCAAAAGAATGATCAAGGTTATGAGCAGCCTATTGCATTTTTCAGCAAATCTTTGAGAGATGCTACACTAAAGTATAACATAATGGAAAAACAAGCACTTGCTTTAGTGAAAGCTATAAAGGTTTTAGAGTATACATCTTTCTATTCACACATTATTGCTTATGTTCCAAATTCAGTAGTAAAGGACATTTTGACACAAAATGGGCCTGAAGGAAAGAGAGGCAAATGGATTGCCACCATTTTGGAATATGACATAGAAATAAAGCCTACAAAACTTATCAAAGGCCAAGGTTTAGCTAAACTCATGGCTAAATCGAATTTTCAGGCCTTAGATATAAATTTCATTGGTACCCTAGATGACCAGGAAGAGATGGCGACTCCACAGATCAGTGAACCTTTCATAGATTCACCTTGGTATGCAGATATTATATTTGTTTTACTAAACTTACAAGCTCCTCCTGGTTTATCTAGAACTAAAAGTAGATTTTTGAAAATGAAATAAATGAAATATTGTATCATAGATAATGCTTTATTTTGGAAAGATAATGGTGGCATTCTATTAAATTGTTTATTAAAAGATGAAGTTGACCAAGTTATGCAAGAATTTCATGCAGGATATTGTGGAGGACACCTATATTGGAAAACTACTGTTGATAATATTTTAAGGGAAGGCTTTTACCGTCCCACCCTTTTTGTTGTAGAAAATCTGTGTCGGTTAACTCGATAATGCAATATAAATCAAAGCAAAATACTATAACCTACTTCTACTATGAATTTGTGGAAGCTTAAAGATCGAGCTGAACAATATAACCAGAAGAAGAAGAATCAATGGCATAATACACATGTTAATACTTTAGGGAAAGCCTCAGCTAAAAACCCCACACTATTGTATTATCATGCATGGTGGAAATACATAGGAATAATACAAAGCCTTAGCTCTCACAGCTAGCCAGCTCTCATTACAATCCTCACAGATGCTCACAAGCAATCTTGGCTTCTCTCCAACCTTCCTCTCTACCCTCCAAGCTCCTATTTCCTTGTGCTGTTCCTTGTGGATGATCTGCCTTTTACCAAGTGGAAAACCTCCTTCAAAACTGCGCAATCCTCAAGGATAAATCCTTGACTGCATGCATGAGTTTTTCTCCATGAAAAAGCACATGCAACTGATAGTACATTGTCCTTGAACATTTATCTCAACTGGGTCTTTCTCAGAATAAACATGCATGAGTTTCAGATGAGAGCATCTTCAGTTAACTGGAGTAGCACTAGTTGAGTGCATTAATGCATCAAGTGACTGTTAAACTCACTATTAGTTCCTCAAATAGTTTGGAACTAATTTAACTAGACTTAACTTAGTAAACTGAGTTAACTAATTACAACTCAAATATAACTCAATCTTATCTCCTTAATTTAAGGGCTAACTCTTGCATGACTTCAGAAAGACTTATAACTTGAATTTCTCCAACTAATTAATTTAAAACAAATAAATAAATCTTTTCCAAGTAGCTATTAAGACTAATTTCGATTTTAATTCACAATTTAATTTAAGGACAAATTAAATTGGAATATTCTTGTTGCCATATTTCAACGCTCCCTCTCAACAAGAAAGGGATTCTTCCATCCCGATCCCGTCTTTATGGAACTGGAATTTACACTTTGACAATGCCTTTGTCAAAATGTCAGTGTCTTGCTCTTCTATCGAAATATACTGCGACAACATGATCCTTGTCGCTACATAGTCTTTGAGATGATGATATTGGATGTTGATGCACTTGGACCTATCATGAAATACTGGATTCTCAGAGAGTTTGATACAACTTTGATTATCACAATATATCACAGTTGTATCCATCCTCTGATCAATCAAACCAACTAGGATTTTCCACATCCAGATAGCCTCACATGCTGCCTGACTTGAAACCATGTATTCTACCTCTGTCAAGCTGAGTGCAACCAACCTTTGTTTCCTGCTATACCAAGAAACTGTCGATGACCCAAGGTTGAAAATCCCTCCTGATGTGCTCTTCTGATCTGATGGACTCCCTGCCCAATCTGCATCAGTGAATCCTTGTAGCTTCACTCCCTCTGTCTGCCTGTACCATAATCCATACTGAGATGTGCCTCTGAGGTATCTCAATACATGCTTTGCCACCTTCCAAAACATCTTGGTAGGCTAAACCATCGCTTGACTCAGCTGGTTCAACACATAGCACAAATCTAGTCATGTGTTCACTAAGTACATCAGTGAACCCACACGTTGCCTATACACAGTAGCCTCTACTACTTCTCTTGAAGTAGAAACTTCCTTCCTCTAGTTACCTGCTAGAGGAGTCTGCATGGGCTTGCACTTCTCCATGTGGGATCTCCTGAGTATCTCATTGGCATACTTGCCCTGGGACATAAACAACTCCCCATCCTTCTGCCACACTTCCATGCCAAGGAAGTAATGCATGAGACCCATATCTTTCATCTTGAATTCTCTTGCAAGGTCCTCCTTGCAAGACACGATCCACTAATCATCACCAGTCAATATGAGATCATCAACATAAAGTACGATGATCAACAACTTACCTTTCACCACAATGTGGTACAGGTTCACATCCGCTTCACTCTTTGTGAAGCCCAACCCATTGAAGTAGTTGTCTATCCTAGTGTACCAAGCACGAGGTGCTTGCTTTAGCCCGTATAATGCTCTCTTGAGTTGGCACACATGTGACTCACGATTGAAGGTCTCAAAACCTTCTGACTGCACTATGTACACTTCTTCCTCAACCTGGCCATTGAGGAATGCAATATTCACATCCATCTGATGGATCTTCCAACCCATCTGTGCTAATAGTGCCAACAAAGATTTGATAGATGATAGGAGAAAAAGTCTCATCATAGTCAATCTCCTCGATCTGTGAAATGCTACGGGAAACAAATCTTGCCTTATGCTTCTCCACACTACCATCAGCAGCTTGCTTTACCTTGTAAAGCCAATGGGAACTCACAATTGACTTGTTCTCCGGTATCAGAACCACATCCCAAACACTGTTATGAACTATGGAGTCATACTCCGCCACCATAGCATCAACCCAAATTGGCTGCTGCACTGCTTCCTCAAAGGAAGATGGTTCGGTCTCAACACATTCCCCAGCAAGGGCCACGTATCCAGTGTACCTCTCAAGTGACCTCCTCTATCTGCATTGAGAAGATGGTGCTCCCACATTCTCTCTTGCATCCTCCAATAATCTTTCAGCTTCTCTTGTGTTCTTCTGTCGATCTTTGGAAGACTGTACTTCAGTGGACATCTCCACTCTTGGAACCTCTGCATGTGGCTACTCGCATCAGTCTGAGGCTCCTCCTCCTTATGATTCAACAGTTCCTCCATAACTTGTAATTGGAGCTCCCTCGCAACGGAAACTCGCATGGCCTTTTTCCCATCTAACTTAAGATCTATGCAAACCACTGTCCTCCGACTGGTAGGTAAGTACACCCGATAGTTGTGAGGTGTATCAGTGTACCCCACAAATATCCCCAACTCTGTTGTCGGCTCAAGCTTCTTTCGTGCATCCTTTGTCACATGGAAATATACCGATGAGCCAAAGATCCTGAAGTGACCCACGTATGGTCTCTTACCGGAGAAAACTTCCTCTGGTGTCTTCATCCCGAGTATGCGATGTGGGCTTCTATTTTGCAAATAGACCGCTGTGTGCATGCCTCAACCCACAAGTGAAGTGGTAGGCCTTGGTCATGCAGCATTGCCTGTGCTGCCCCTATAATAGTTCTATTCTTCATCTCGACCACCCCATTCTGCTGTGGGTTATGAGGTGCCGTCAACTCTCGTTTAATTCTTTCCACTACATAGAATTCCTTAAACTCTTGAGAAACATATTCTCCACTGTTGTCGATTCTCAATGCCTTGATCTTCTTCCCTGACTCTTTCTCAACCAAAGCTTTGAACTCACAAAACTTTGTGAAAGTTTGGTCCTTCTTCTGCATGAAATATATCTAGCATTTACAGGAATAGTCATAAATGAAAATCACATAATACCTTTTCTTCGCTATGGATGTCGTCAAGAATGGTCCACACAAATCAGTATGAAATCACTCTAAGATAGCCTCTACTCGACTGTCTCAATCATGAAAGGAAGACTTGGTGTACTTTCCCAAGCTACAACCTTTGCATCTTTCAACCTGCTCAAGTTTACCTTTGGGAAGTCCTGTAGATATCTGCTGCATTATCTTCAAAGCCCCATGATGCAAATGGCCCAATCGCCTATGCCACAACTCGCCAATGTCTTGGCTTTGCACCAATTCTACTTTCGTACTCAATGCTGCATAATCATCTACCTCTAGTTTATAGAGATTCTTCACCCAAATCCCTATCCTCTTGGTCTGACTCGTGGCTATGTGCCTTAGGAACACCTTTCCTTTACTGAAGACAACATCGTAGCCTTTGTCCTCCAACATTGCGACTGATACCAAGTTCTTCTTCAGTCCAGGCACATACATCACATTTGTCAAGGTGAGAGGAGCTCCATGCTCCCTCTAAAAAGTAGCCGTGCCCACTCCTGAAACACTATACCTTCCATCGTCACCCATCTCTATGCGCATCTTGAGGTCTTTCTCCTCCAAGCCACTGAATAGTTTTTTATCATCGGTCATGTGGAATGAGGATCCACTATCAAGATACCAGACACAAGTCATCATCGATGACACCATGCATGCAATGAGGGTAGTCCATTTCGAACTGAGAGGCTAATGCCTCACCTTCCGATCTTTCCGAGGATCCCTTCTTGGACTTCTTCGATGGGAAATTAGTCGCATAATGTCCCATATTATGACAATTAAAGCATCTAACTTTAGACATGTCACCCTTATTCCCTCCATGAGAAGAATTCAATTTGAAATGGGAAGCCTTCCCCTTCCCTTTCCTTGCCTTACTTGCTAAGGCTAGATTTTCTTCATCATCATTCTTGGATGAAGAACCATCTCATGTGGTCCTCCTGATCTCCTCCTGCATAAGATCTAACCACAGTCGTTCCCAATACGACAGTTTCTCCCTTCCATTCACAGAGTCCTGGTAGCTATTCCAACTCTTTGGAAGGCTAAGGAGAGCGAGGCTCACCATATCATCATCGAAAATAGTTATTCCCACACTACCAAGCTCATCTCTGCAGGTGGTGAGCTTGTTCAGATATGTGGAAATAGTATCGCCCTTATCCATCTTGATTCTTCAAAGCTTATCCTTGAGCTCCAATTTCCTCTGGTCGCTATTGTTCTTGTAGAGGTCTTTCAATGTCTTCCACATTGAAAATGGAGTATCCTTCCCACGGAGACTCGAGACAATATGGTATCGAACTCCCTCAAGGATGATCTGTCTCACCTTGGCCACACACTTCTTCCACTCAGCCAACTCTTGTGCATTAGTTGATGCTGGGTTTGGGATTTCTTGATCAATGAATTCCTTCAAGCCATTGTCTTCAAATACAACCTCCATTCTATCTTTCCATGCTATGTAACTCGAGCTACCTTCTAAGGCATACTCGAGTCTCAAGCCATAGAATGCCATTGGCCAACCTTGAAGTATGATATGAATTCGATTTGCACCTGCAACCGCAAACTTCAAACTTCGAATTCTCTTCTCAATATATTGTTCACAGCTCCGATACCATGTAGAAAATCTGTGTAGGTTAACCCGATAATGCAATATAAATCAAAGAAGAATACTATAACCTACTTCTACTATCAATTTGCAGAAGCTTAAATATAGAGCTAAACAATATAACTAGAAGAAGAAGAATCAATGGCACAATACACATGAAAATACTTTGGGGAAAGCCTCAGCTAAAAACCCCACACTATTGTATTATCATACATGGTGGAAATACATAGGAATTATACAAAGCCTTAGCTCTTACAGCTAGCCAGATCTCAGTACAATCCTCATAGATGCTCACAAGTAATCTTGGCTTCTCTCAGCCTTCCTCTCTTCCCTCCAAGCTCCTATTTCCTTGCGCTATTCCTTGTGGATGATCTGCCTTTTACCAAGTGGAAAACCTCCTTCAAAACTACGCAATCCTCAAGGATAAACCCTTGACTGCATGCATGAGTTTTTATCCATGAGAAAACACATGCAACTGATAGTACACTATCCTTAAACATTTATCTCAACTGGGTCTTTCTCAGAATAGACATGCTTGAGTTTCTAATGAGGGAATCTTCAGTTAATTGGAGTAGTACTGGTTGAGTGCATTAATGCATCAACTGATCGTTAACTCACTATTAGTTCCTCAATGAGTTTGGAACTAATTTAACTGGACTTAACTTAGTAAACTGAGTTAACTAATTACAACTCAAATATAACTCAATCTTATCTCCTTAATTTAAGGGATAACCCTTGCATGACTTCAGAAAGACTTCTAACTTGAATTTCTCCAACTAATTAACTTAAAATTAATTAATTAATTATCTCCAAGTAGCTGTTAAGACTAAATTCGATTTTAATTCACAATTTAATTCAAGGACAAATTAAATTGGAATATTCTTGTTGCCATATTTCAACATTTGTAGATGTCAAGAAACATGTGACCTCCTGTTACAAGTGCCAAATATTTGAGGGCAAAAAGAAACTCTTACCATTACCTCTGAAACCCATCTCCACAGAAATGCATTTCAACAATGGGGTTTAGACTTCACTGGGGAAATTCACCCATCCTCCTCAGCCCAGCGTAAATGGATTTTGATAGCCAATGATTACTTTACTAAATGGATAGAATCCATCCCTTCTAGACAAGCCACAGACTCTGTCATCATCTCATTCCTTGAGAACAACATCCTGTCTAGGTTTGGATGCCCACAAAATCTCATTACTGATAATGTAGCTGCTTTCAATTCTAAGAAAATGGTATACTTCTGTAACAAATATCGCATTATCCTTGGCCATTCCACTGCCTATTACCCTCAAGGTAATGGAAATGCATAATCCTCAAACAAAAGCCTTGTCAATATCATCAAGAAACTGCTAGAAGACAATAAGAAGACCTGGAACAAAAAGTTGGTTAATGCCTTATGGGCAGATAGACTAACTACCAAAAAGTCCATTGGTACATCTCCTTACCAGCTAGTATATGGAATGGATGCTGTTTTTCCATCCTCCTTAGGAGTACCAATGATGAAAATGATTCAAGAGTTGCAAGTAGAACCAAATGATATCCAAAGAAGGATAAATCAGACAATACACTTGCAGCAAACCAGAGAAGAAGTCTATGTCAAATCAAAAGTGATCCAAGATAAAATAAAAAAGGTTTTTGACAAGAAGACCAAAGCTAATGATTTTTACATAGGTGACAAAGTACTCAAATGGGATTCTAGAAGAGAAGAAAAGGGTAAACATGGTAAATTTGATTTCCTATGGCAAGGCCCTTACATCATTTATGGTTACAGAGGTAACAATGCATTTTTCTTGAGACAATTAGATGGAACATATTTACCAGGAGGACCATTCAATGGTAGAATGCTGAAGCACAATCTATTCATAGATTAACAGTAGTTCATTTTACTTTTCTCATTGTATATAACATTGCAAAGTTTAGATTGGATTGGATAGTAATCTTTTGAAGTTGAAACCCAAAGAGAAGGCCTTGAGCTTTGAAAGGTTTACCATCATATGTATGAATAAAGTAGATCTCAGAGGAGCAGCTACAAAGAAAACACAATCAAAGTTTCAAAGGCCACTGATCTTAGAGTTCTTGACATTTCACCAGGAAATGCCATCCCTATGTGGAGGCACTGTTAGGGTCCTATAATAATAGGATTCATAATTTTGAATTGGCTATGATTAGTCTTGTAATACTGTACATACTTTTCTTTTTGCAAAATGTATTCCATATTAAAAAATGTAAAGAGGGTATGTCCTAAAACAATAATCAAAGGAAAAAAAGAAAGAAAAGATCAAAAATGTGAAAAATATGAACCCCAAAAAGAGATAAAATAGATCATGAAAGTGTGCAAATTCAAATGCCACTACTTTTTACTTTACTTTGCAAAATAAGGTTGTGTGTAGCTTGTCAAAAATGCCACAATCCATGATGGTCAAATAGTTTGATCTTGATTCATTCATGCTTTAAATTTCATGTTGATAGATAGAGAATAAATATCTAGCCAAATTGTTTAAACTTGGCAGATCAGTAGTCAGGTAGAGAATAATAATGAGCTCATCAGTTTAATCTGAGCCATTGGAAGTTATAACGTTAGAATTAGATAGTTTGCTTATCAAAAGAAAAGGAAATAAAGGGTCAGCAAGCTCAAATGCACCCATTGAATGAAGAGAAAATGCTAGGGTAAATAAAGGGTAGGTAGAAAAAATGTTGCAAATACACAAGGTTGCTAAGTCAAAAGCACATTCATCATGCTTAACCGTATGTTTCATGTGCAGGAGGAATGGGGAAAGAAAAAGGATATTCACCAAATCTTGTTTACTAATTTCCCCTCATTTCACTACACCCCCACATACTTACTTTGTTAATTTCCCCTCATTAGCCCTTCATTACTTATAAATACCCTTTCCCCTCATTTTGACCTTTTACTACTTGGTTTCACACATTTACCTAGTGTGAAACCCACTCCCATTACAAATATTACGTTCCCCCCTTGCTAATTTCCCTTTTCCCCTTAAAAACCCACAAAAACCCTTTATCCTAAGTTTTTTCCTAAAGTCTCGCTCTATAACTCCCCCATGTTAATATTTCTTGACACCCCTTTTTAACCCACCAATCCTTGGTGTAGTTATAAAACCCCGCCATATAACCCATGGTCCCACCTTTATTAACCATTTTCTTATATTAAAAATCCTGACATTTTTTGTTAATTAATTACAATTCTTTGTAATTAAGCCTCGGGCCGCGCAAACCACTTTCCCGACTCCGTCTGTGCAACTCAATTGCGCAATATCCTTCCGATCTCCCACTGCCAGATCTAATGGTGCACAACCATATTGCGCGGATTCATTGTCCAACAGTTAATGGCCCAAGAGCACGTGAGATTCATGGTTTTTAGTCGGGCACTGTTTTGATACATGGTGGCACTAGGTTATATCGTTTGCTCACGAAAATACCACCCTCCATCCAAAAGCGATGCGATATTGCACAAAACCACCTCCCCTTCCCACTGTTCATTTGCCAAATTCCACGCCAAAATGCAACCGTTATCGGTTAAAAGGCTGAAAATGGCCCATTTTACTCTTTTTGCTCATTTTTAGTGCAAACCTTTGTTAACCAACTTTGACACCCTGAGCCTCTGAGTGACCAATTTAGCTACCTTTTTCCACTTGAAGACGTTGTGGACACCGAATTGAAGCAACAAATAGCCAGTTAAAGCCTTAGTACCTTCTACAACGACCACAGAAACCTGTCTGCACACCAAACCATTAAATTCCAGGTTCCATCCCTAGAAGAACAGATGAATATTCGTCCTACAATGCAGACTCTAGCCAATGAAGACAAAAATGCAAAAAGAACCAGGGAAGAAGGTTCTAGTTCAGCAATGAACACTATAGATGACCAATTTGAGATCAGTTACAGGAAGAGGCCCAAGCTTAATCCTGTAAATGAACAAGAAGACACCATTGATATAGTGGAAATCACTGACACTGAAACAATGGTTGGAATGAATAAATCTCCAACAGCTTCAGAAGAAACACATCAACCCTCCACTTCAAACACTCAACTTATTGAGAAACAACTTAGCATTGAAGTCTCTTCATCTAGCAAGCCTGTGGATAAAGAGAAAGATATTAAAGAGAAGTACAAGGACAATATGTTGAGGAATGAGGTATTGAAGGCTAAGACTTATGCCCAGTACTTCAAGCAAACACCTGCCAATAAAAATAGGTTAATGTTAGCCTTTGACATTAAGACTGGGAAGATGCAAATGACATTCATACATCCTACAGTCCAACAACCCAAATCATTAGCTGACTATAGGAAAACTGAATTTGAAGTTTTGGCTAGGGATGTTCACTCTATTGACCAAATTGAGTTCCACAAACAGGCAGGTGAGATGATTTATTCCACCATGACAAATAAAGAAATGCTTGTGCACAAACTCCAAATCTCACTGGATAATATTACAACACAGTATAAGCTGGAAAAGGCATCCTCACAGGCAAATGATAATAGAATCAAGTCACTGGAAGACTTGGTGGTTGAGCTTGGATATAGTCCCAATGATGTTAAGGTTGCAGAGAAAGTAATAAAAAAGAAGAATGAGGATATTGCTGCTTTGGAAAAACAATTGAAGCTTCCTCATTCAGAACATCAATAGACCAAGGAGGTCCTTGAGAACCAAACTCAGCAGGAGGAAATGATGGACCTTGTTCTACAACTTAATGACCAATTGAAAGAAATGGAGAAGTAGTTGGACAACTTAATATAGCTGAAATAGGCCAACCTTTGCTAAGTACACAGAAGCAAATGAAATTTACAGAAAGATGGTAAATATCAAATTACCAAATGCAGATATTTGGGAAAAGTAAAATGACTTACTGTAAAAATGCACTGTAAAAATGAAAAATACACGGCAGTGAAAGAAAAGTAACAGATTAGCCAGATGAAAGAGTATCAGTGAAAAAGCAAAGTGAAAGATAGCTAGCATGGAAGACCAACAACAAAGGAGAAAAAACAGCAAAAGATCAAAGCATAAAGGCAACACAGCCAAATAAACAGGGACAACTTACATCAGTTGAATATCTGTCTCTATTTTCTTCCATGCAGATATTTCTTTTTTCTAGATTAATTCCCAATACAGTTTCAGATATTTTGTAAACTATTTTTGTATAAATTCTTCATAATTTGAAGCATAGAGGGGTGGATTGATAAATATTTCTAGAGTTGTATTGATCTGTAACTTGAGGGTTCATTGTGGCCATTTTTCAAGTCAGCAGACTGGACTGAGTAATAAAGAGACTGCATTACAAGATTCATGTGTTGAGCTACTTCAGTGAAGTATTTTCTTTTGTCGAATTGTTATTTTCTTATGTGTTTCACAAACTTGCATGTTATCTAAATTGAATGAATTAACTGGAATTATATTACAGAATTTGTTTAAGTACACTCTGTCTTGAACAATTAATCATTTTAATGTTTTCTTCTAATATCCAGATTAGGGAATCCTTCATTGCTCCCTAGTTTCAATTGACCCCTACCATTTCCTTCATTATCCGGTTTAAGGAACCCTTAATTGCTACTTGGATCTGATTGAAAACCACTTCACCATCCAGCCTTAAGATTTGAAATTACTCAGCTACCTTGCGCTGTAAACACTATCTTTATAACTTAATCCAGTCCTGTTTGCTTGACATTTGACCCCATAGCTCAATGGTAAAAGACATCCCTATATCCATCTAAATTAATGATGCCACGATCAAATCAAAATCAAAACCCAAGTACAATCATGACTAGCCTAAAATCAACTAAATAAATAAAGTTAAATCATAAATTGAGAGCCCTCTTTGAGCATTAGGAAGGCTAGATCCTAATCTCCAAATTAGGTTTGTGGTTACCTCTACCATTTCTTTCATAACAACTCTAGATAAATTTTGGAGTGATAACATGTTGCACTCAACATCATTGCACAATACCATTAAAGTTTGGATATTGTGAAATTTGAGATACTTCAAATCAATGTGTGTTCTTAATGCTGCAATGAATGTAGTGGTGACAACACTAGACAATTTTTTTGATCTTTAGCTCCATATATGGACCAAAAGTGAAAGTTTTGTGAAAAGTATAACATGATCATGAAATTAAAAATCATTTACAATTCACGCTTCTACAAAAACCCATTAGTTCAAAAGTGCACATAATCATTTTGAGCTCTAATGAAATAACTCTCTACTTGGATTTTCCAATGAAATAATGAGCCATTGGAGCACTAGTGAAGAGAGAGAGAGAGAGAGAGAGAGAGAGAGGAAAGGAGCGGAGGAGAGAGAGAGGGTGGGGGGGAGAGAG
>APFE031504351.1:50011-90495 GCA_000404065.3 Pinus taeda | reverse complement strand
GAGAGAGAGAGAGAATACAAATAATTTAATAACAAAGTAGCATAAACATATGTTGAGATAGAGAGAGCATAAAAAATAGTCCAATAGTGGTTGACACCAATACAACCTTCAAAGGTGAATCATCATAAGAATAACCCTAAAGAATAAAATATAGTCCAATAGAGAGAATACAAATAATTGCATAACAAAGTAGCATAAACAAATGTTGAGAGAGAAAGAGCATAAAACATAGTCCAATAGTGGTTGACACCAAGACAAAATTAAAAGGTCAATAATCATAATTTTCTAGCATTAGCCCCAACCCATGGCACACAAGTCATCATCCACCACACTTTTTTCCCATCTCACATTCATTGAATGTGGACTCATGGTAGCTTTAGAGAGAGACAGAGAGAAAGCATAAGAATAACCCTAAGTCATAAAACATAATCCAATATTGGTTGACACCAAGACAACCTTCAAAGGTTGATCATCACAATCATCTAGCATTAGTCCCAAATCATGGCACATAGGTCATCATCCACCATAATTGTTTCCCATCCAACATTCATTGAATGTGGACTTATGGTAGCTTTAGATATGACCAAGGTAAGGGTTGGGATTCTTTAATTTTGCACTAGTGAAAGAGGCTACTTGTGCATGTGTTTATAAATATAGCTCAAGCAAGAAATTATTGCATAGGTTAGGTGTGAATGATTCAAAAGTAGTCTGAGACAACTTCTAGTGAACATTTAGTGAAGGTGCAAAATAGTACCATCTTGTAATTTAACTTAAATAAAAGTGAAAGTCAAATTTCCTATGTTCTCCTAGTCTTATAAATTTAAATGAAATATTCTAGAGTATTAGTGAGTTGATTTATTTTAATATTAATTGTAGACCACATTGTTGAGATAATTTGGATGCTAGGATTAAGGATATTAGTTGCTAAGGTGTGGGAAATTAGTTGCTAGCATTAAGGATATTAGTTATCTCTCTCAAAGCATAAATAGGACAAGATGGAAAAATTGAAATACACATGAGAACACTTGAGAGAGGTGAATACCAAGAGAAGGAGGAGAGTACACCTGAGAGGAGAAAGTGTAGATTTATTGTCGCAAACAACAAAGCAAACCCTTATAGCGACAACAACATAGAATTGTACAATAGTAGCTATTGACTTCTTTCTTCAACAAATCTATACTTCTATTTCAACGAGTTATACTTCTCTATGTTTTGTTTACCATACAACTACTAAGTTACAACAGAATGTGGAGGTACCTTGAAAATTTAATTGTTAGAAAATAAGTTGATTTGAAGGGGAGAATCATTGTGCTTGTTTGTTAATCATTTATTAGCTTTGTTGTTCATTTTCCAGCCATATGTGTTATTTTTTCATGTTCAAAAATATTCATCTCTATAACTTTATAAGTTCAGGTTTGATTTGTTCATCTCTAAAGCGATGGTTGCAACTCTTGTGTTTAGGATGTCACAAAAGCATAAATGTGAACTGTAACAAATAAAAGCTCGATTTCTAGCTATGCCAATATTGATTATGAAACCCCATGGGGATTATTTGGTGAAGACATTCAAGGGCACCCAACTTCAGGTGTTGGATTTTTCTTATATGTTAATGCCTCACATTGGGTTCACATTTGTTATGTCATAGGTTTAGATTCCAACACAAAGGCCAAGTTGGAAACCCTTTTTTATTTACTCCACATCACCTCCTTTTGGGGAATTCACAAGCTTCATGTTTTTAGTAACCCAAAAGTTGTAATTGATTGAGCAAAAGGCTTGAATAATATGGAAGCTTTAAAATATAAATAAGTTCTATCTCATTATCAACAATATGTTCTCTCAATGGAACATATTTCATTCTCTCAAATTCTTAGAGAGTTCAATCAAACTACAAATTAATTTCCAAAGGAATCCCTGGAATGTCAAAAGGGATTGGTCTCAGTTATTGAGTATAAGGAGAGAAAGGAGGCCCAATACATGAGTTTCTTCTTTTGATGTTGTTGTTTAGTTTTAATGCTTTTATTTTTCTTGAAAAATGTTTGTTGATACCACAATATAAATCACAAGGTTGAAATGGTTATACTTCTGGTTTTGTTAGGCTATAAAAACTTTTGTTTTAATGCTAGTTTATTTTGAGCTTGGTTAGTAAAATACATTTAAGGGTTTCAACCAGATTCCTTAGTCAATTTAAATTTGTATGTAATAGGAATGGTAATGTTTTGGTAGGTACATGCCTTTAATTACCTTAATTTTTTAATGTTATAGCAAGTACAAGTATGAAATGACCTTATTTTTTGGAGTCCTTACAGACTATCACATGTATATTCTATTTTTGGAATATAAATAGTTTTGCATGAAAAAAAGTTCAAATTTGTTTTATTTAATGAAGACAAACATGGGGCAATGATCATCTAGGGAGTTTGGAAATTTTGACAACCTACATTCCCACTTGTTAGGAACTTGTTACACTTCCTTGTGGTGGGCCTCATCATTGCCATGTTGCAAATGTGTTAACTAGGTTGGTGAAGTTTTAGGTGGCTTTTTTTTCATGTTATATCCCAAAAATTCTAGTCATTGTTGTAAATGGGTCATTTCTATATGTAGCTTTGATATTTATGTAACATACAAAGGTAAGTTTGCATAGATCAAGGCATTGTCAAACCATTTAAAGAAGAAATAAGGTTTTGTTTTTCTAAACATAACCTCATTGTGTTCCTTCCATCCCTAAAAAGACGTTCAACATGAATGAGAATCTAAGATTTTTTATTTTTCAAGTGTCATTTTTTATTACTCAACTTGCTATTTTGTTTACCTCTATAACTACAATAATAGTTCTATTGAAAATATATGAAAGCCATAATATCTTGGAGAAGGATAAATATAGTTGAGTACATCGTGATGATACACTTTATTTAAACCCATAGTATATGAATGTTACTTGTGAGATGTATGATGATGCTAAGGTGGCAAGTCAAAGCATGATGTGATGTACCATGTGTTTCCTACCTTTAATTTGTGGTGCATGTAGAGATTACTGCCACCTCAAAAATACAATCACACAACAAAGTGGTAGGTCATGTGCAAACAATATCCACCTCGATATGAAACATTAAATGTTGTGGTGAGTGTTGTATAGGCCATTGAATTTGTCACTTATTCAAATTTGATGGCCTATAAACCGATGACTATAACATCCAATGATGCATATGGAGGTGGATAATGCTTGTCATAGAATTTTGTTGAAAATGTAGCAAAAAAATCTAGTATTGACTTTACCTTGGTCAAACTAGATTAAAATTCGAATTTCTATTTCAACAAAATACTTGGAGGTAGTTAAATGAGGTGACATGGCTCTTGTTACTCAGTTAAATCAATAAATTTGAGTTGGGGAAGCTTGAGTTTAGTTCTACACGATTGATTTCTAATTTGTAGCTATCTGTATTAGTTAATTTGAGTTGTTTTCAGTTTAACTAGTTCTAAATGTCAGAATAACTAGTGGAGGTGAAGTTTTGGAAGTGGAACTTCAACCACACTCAGTGATCAACCTGTTAACTGATCAATCAACTCAAAATAATTGTTGCATGCATAGAATTCGAGTTACCCATTTGAGATGGATATTCCAAGGAAGTGTACTATGAGTTGTAGCATATTCCCATTTGTGCAGGTGATGCATGCAATCAGAGATTTACCTAAGGCTATTGCGCAATTCCATCGTGTGAAATTCCTAAAAAATAGGGGAAATTTACCAAGGGAACATCGTAAGGAAAGAGGAGATCAAGAAGTCTTGAAATTGGCTAAGTGTTGGGCTAAGTTTAGTCAATCAGGTAGAGGGATAGACTATACACTTGCAGGATGTCCTCAGGCTTGAGCAAGCGTTGTATTTCTTCTCTATTATCTGATTAATGCAATATAGATAGTAAGGGGTTTTGAGCAGTTTCTTTCGCATAGATAAATCTTTGTGCATGTGTGATGTTTCCTTTTGCATGTATATGATTCTCTTTTTAGATGGTGAATTAACTTCCACAGATCAATATAGTAGCTTCAAGTCTTGTGATTTAGCAAATTGCATGAGCAATATTGAATCTACACATTAATTTCTACATATTTTCATTTATAATTATAACGTATGTGATATATGGGTCCCAAATTATGGAAATGATGTTGCTTCACATGAAGAAACATGACACTTGTGAAATATTGTGACTTGTTAACGTGAAAAAAACGATCTTTGCTTAAAAAGACCATGTATGTGGGTGAAGAATAAGAAGCATATCTATAAAATTGAGATGAGAGGTTGGGTAAATTTAATACAAGAATATTGAAGTATCAGGGATACATGTAATGTCAATCAAAATGGTGGCCCTACCAAAACCTTAATTACTTTTTTCCCTAAGCACTTTCTCAAACATATTTTCCCCATGCCTGCTCAAGTCCTCATATGTGGTTTATGATGAAGTCAACAATTTGTAGGTCAATTCTCTACAAACTTAATCCTCTGCATTCATATCTATTTCAAAGGACCTCCAAACATAGATGGGGAAATAATTACCTGGAGAAAAATTTCATTTGATGCAATTTGATTTATATGGGATTCCCAAGCAAGTATTGAATGGCCATTATTTATATACAAAAAAATTGAAATGGAAATGGAGGGTAAGAATATAGAAGCTAACCTATTCAAAAAGATCAATAAGTTGATTGAAAAAGTTTTGTAGCATAAATATTTAATGGTCATGAAAGCAACCTATAGGAAACATGGTGGAATAATTAGAATGAGAGGTCGTATTACTACAATATAATATACTCATGCTTTCATTATGAGATTCTCAAGAAGAGAAAATGATTTATCAATTGTCGTGGATATTATTCTAGGATAATTCATTACAACATATCTTATAATATTATAAATTGTTACAATATGTACTTTATTACATTAAAACTTATATTTATTATTACTAGCATAGAGCTCACAATTATAAAAATAACTAAAAATAAAAAGAAATAAATAATAAAATGAACACACCATCTAGACAAATGAACACAAGATGTTACTTGTGAAACCTAATGCAAGAGAAAAACAAGCTAGAAGGTAAGGCCCATGCTATGCTATATATTTCTCAATTAGGAAATGCAAATATAAAGAAAGGGAACTCATTATGTAGTTGTGATGGACATTGTTTTTCCCCATCGAAAATGTAATTTTATTCATAATGAGAAAAATTACATGTTGTAGATGTTGAAAAGCATATGCATATTATCTGATCCTGATTTCTCAGAATACATAAAAAAAACTAAAAAAATACAACTGATCTATTCTTTTCTACCTTTCTTCTTTTCCACTTTTCACCAACCACTAGTGTTGGGAGTGGATGTTACAATGGACATTTGATTCTCTTTTGAATTTGCTGGATATTCTTTGTCAGAATCAGATCCCTATGATCCATGAGTTCATTTGCTACCAGTAACTTCCATTCTTGATGTGAACGACTCATGTTGTTGCGTAGGGTTGTTGGGCCTTGGAATGTAGGCAAAGTTGTGTTCTATCTCATCCTTTTAAGAGTTGTTCTGAAAGTTCTGTATATTATTGTCTGCATTATTTTCTGTTGTCTCTTCTTCATTTGATTCTTCTTCCAAGGGATCAATGCATTTCCAACCTTTTGGATTTTTTAATTGTTTTCTTATTTCTTTTGGGGTCTTTTTTAGCTTGTGGGTAGGCACTATGAAGGTGACCTATTTGTGGACATCCACGACATTGAAAAGCCATATTTTCGTAATCTAATGGTTGAGTCCACTATATATTATTGTGGATTGGTACAATAAAATCGGTAATCCTTGGCTAAGGTTTACTTCGATGCATATTCTAGCGAAAGTAAATATGCCTCTTGAAATTCTATTTGCATCAATCTTGTGGAATTTACCCAAGGAGTTCCCTATTCCTTCTAATACTTTATGATGCCAGAAGTGTAGCGGAAGGTTGTGTAACCTAACCAATAAAAGTATTTTAGATAGCACCATAGTAGTGGCATCAAAACCTGGGAACCAAGGGATCATGAAGAGTCTTGCATTTCCCCAGAACCATGGTCCCTCATTGAGGGCATATTCCTGATCTTTAACTGTGTTGAATCTGATAATAAAAAACCCCTTGGAGCATAAATGAATTTGAAATTTTGGTGTCCATGTAGAAAATATCCATTGGTGTAGAGCGTCTGATTTAGGCCAATATCCATTAAATCTACATATTGCTGCTTTGGTATAGAAATATGAATATAGCTCATTTACCTTAGGCAGTGAGACTGTTGAGGCTGTGTTGTAGCAGCTCCAACCACCCTCCAAAATTTTTCCTTAGCTTCATTTTGGGGCCTCCCTACCAACCATCCTCAACAACATGTCTTGCACTGTCAAGTACACAAGCTTTAATGGTTTTCTAGTAGCATGATAACATGTGCATGATAGCTTGTTGCATTCCCCTCACAGGCTACTTGCCTGGACTTGGTCTAGTTGCAGGCTGAGCAGCTCCCTTAAGATATTTCACAATTCTAGAGGGGAACCAACCTTCCCTCCAGAAATTGCGCAATCCCGACTCGTAGCCTGCTGGCCTCAGGAATTGCACAATTCTGCCTATCAACCTTCCTTGGAAAAACTATGCAATCTAGCCCAGCAGGATTTCTTAGCCCAAAAATTGCATAATATTGTGCAACAGTCAACTGCCCAGCCCAGGAATTACACAATCCTTCTAGGAAACCAATCCAGCTTCCTCCCAGAAACTGCACAAAACTTACCTAATTCAGGCAGGCTGTTGCATGTGCCATCAGGTTGACCAAGTCCACTTGGGATTGAGAAAACTTGATTTGCATGCATGGGCTGCTTTTTCTCGAAAGTGAAAAAAGAAACATGCAAAAAGCATCCCTAGATTTTAGAGAGCTATTTTTAGTAGTTGGAGGCTACATGCAAATATCGTTTCAAAATCTTTCCTCCAAGTGTCACTTTTTCCTAGATTTGTGGCATGCAAGTCATAAGCCTCAAACTTATTTATTTGACGCTTCAAAGCCCACTTCTTCACATCGATCTTGGAGCTTTGACATCCCACAACACATGTAGGGGTCTTTGACACATCCAACTCAATTATTTATGTGTACATCCTCTTAACTTGTATTTTGCAACATTTTTGTTTCTTTTTGTGTTTTGGCTTGTTTGAGTGATGTCTGCTTGATTTCTGTGAACGCTTGCTATTGTTTTCATGCATATTAGCTTGTACTAGCACAAGTTTAGTTTTTGTTAGCATCTCACTGGTGTCACATGTATGACACTGTTTTGCATGAACGGTCACTGATTCAGCGACTCTCTTCACACACATGCATGTTGTTCCATTTTTGAATCTTGCATTCACTGTTTGCATGCACGATCCTTCACTCCTACTTACACTCAATATCACCATGCATTGACATCCCCATTTGCTTTTAGTTGCCCATCAACAGGTCCCTGTAATCTTGGCCCAGACTCTGCCTCACCAAGACATCATTGCACAATCCTAAGGGGGAAGGCTCTGCCTTCCTGCTCTGCCTTCCTCCCAAAACATAGGCATTTATGCCTAGTGACTGTCCTCCAGTATTGCATTGCGCAATTCTTAGAGGCAGTGACTGCTGGTCTAGAAAATTACGCAATGCAGTCACTGGGCCTGTAACCCTTGCTAGTTGGAGTTGCACATTGTGCAATCCTAGCAACCAACGGGCCAGTCTGGATTGTGCATTGCGCAATTCCATTAGCCAGCCAACCTCCTAGTAGCTCAGAATTCCTTTTGCATGGGTTCAATATCTAGTCTCCCAGCCTCCCAGAAAAAAATTGTGCAATCCTTGCTAGTAAATCCCCAGGTATGTTGCATGTCATTCCTCAAGTTTGCTTTGGTTTTAGCTGACAAATTTCTCGTCATGCATGTCACCATGTCTCCAAATCTAGCAGGTGTTTGTTCACGTCTCAGTAGTTTAGGATTAATGGCCTCCAAGAGAGCAAGATCAAAGGACACTAACCAAAGTGCAACTTGAGCAACAGTTGAGTGAGTGTCTACAATTTTTCCAATTTATGAAGACACTAAGCTAATTGTAGACAAGGACATCAAGCTGAAATGGCAAGAGGTCAATGATGAATTTGCAGGCATATTTGGGGAAGGCCTCGAAGACCGTAAAGTCTATGTGAACATTCACTAGTCCATATTGTACCAGATTGCCTGCAGGTATCCCGTCTTCCCATGCGCGGACATGATACATTGGATTGTCTCACACACTAATCCCGAGATGATGACATTGAGCAGTGTCAGCGGGATGAAGATTGCTACCTTCAGGGCACAGGATTATGAAAAAATGTATCATATGTTGAAGCCTGTGGTCACCATGGAGACACCCTTTAGCATACCCAACAACAATGCCAAATCCAGGGTTATCTTGAAGAACCAAGTGAAAAAGCCTGCCAAATTCAGGATGACACCCAACCAGATTTACAAGACAAAGATACTGTGGAAGGCATAACAATACTTGGTCATCTTTGCATGTCGCTTATATGGTCAAGAGAGCAGGGAAACCTTCCCACATAGTTGGGTGATTGCATTGGACCAACTGGCCAGTGAAGGCAAAGCATGCAACTGGTCCGACATGTTGGCTCACAGGCTGAACGAACATGTAAAAAGAGCTCAACAACCACCTAAAGATCAACAAGCAGAAATATAGATGTTCGCTTACATCTTGGATGTAATTTTGGGCCATCAGGAATTCCTGGGCTTGAAGTGGGCATGGACATTGGTGGAGACCTTTATGAACACTTATTGTAAAATGTTGTTTGAATGAAACTTCAGAGGAGATATCACACAACTATCTAATCATTTTGTCACCTCAGTGTACAAGATGATATTTGAACATGATCCACCCTGCATGTCAAAGGCAGCAATGGAGGCACTGATCAATAGAGGAGATTGGTATGCCTAATTGTCTGACACCTTCATACTGATGTATAGTGTGGAGAAGCCTTCACATGTTCTATCAAAGTTTTCCTTGAACAAACTCGTCATGTAGGAAGTACCATACCACATTTCGGCAAGACTGTCATCCAGGCCGCACCGGAAGAAGAAGGCACCTTGGTCCACTCTTCCATTGCGTATCTGGTTATACGAGATACAAAATTTCAAGCATGTGGATGTCGAAGTAGAGGAGATCAAGAAATATCCATTCGATGCCCAAAGCTACAATCCGCATGACTCACATTGTTTTGTGAAAGATCACTACACGAGAGTACATTGTCAATGGATTCACGGGGTGTGTCATTGCGCAGAGGAAGACCCATGGAGATATTTTTACAACTTTTCCAGGCCCAATGAACATGTCTACATCACTATGGAATGGTTAGTGAAGCAACATCCAGGAGAGCAGCAATAGTAGCTGCAACAGAGGTAAACATACCAACGCGTGACAAAGGAAAGAGGAAGATTGTCGACAACATGGAGGAGGAACAAAGCTGCAAGTTCTAAGCATACCCACTTGTGCAGAAAGAAGCTTTGGAAATAGAGGCAAAGATAAGAGGAATGCGCAAAGGTAGAGAGAAAAATGGAGACTGGAGGAAATAGAGAAGGAGTTGCATGAGTTGAAGGAGAAACTTTTTAAGGAACAAGAACTGCGTAGAAAAGAGAAGGAAGCATAGTAAGAATAGGTACCTCAGGGGGCACAACATGTACACACAGATGAAACTGTGCCCTTATAGGTAGTAGACTCATCTAAACAGCTGGCACCAAGCAGATATGGTGAGAAATCATAGGAGCAGGACTTGGCTTAAGAGATTGAACAAGCACTTGAGCAGTTGGGTACAGATATGGAGCAATAGGAGTTAGAGCAAGACAACAACCTCATCCCTCACCACCAAGAGGTTAACCCACCAGCTTCATCGGGTCCGCAAGCGGAGAAAGTCCCAAGTGACCAATGAGACACTAAAATCCTTGGAGATAATCCAGAGGGAGAGATGCACAACATCTCATTCGATGAATCCCAACATAGAGCTGTGCAATCTTGCAGCGTGTCGACACAGACTGATCACACATCTCCTACGTAGTTTGAGGAATGTGTGATCATGTTTGACATGCACAAGCATCCAACAACATTGGCTGATGCTACCAGAGCATATGCCGAAGCCACTAGCTTGAGTGTTCACTTCTTGATAGCAAGAACGAGCGAATGGATAAGGAGTTACAAACAACCAAGCAGGGATGATAATTGGTTACAACATCCATTCGAGAAAAGTTGAAGAAGGCAATACCAGATGAAGTATTTTCCCTTGACACAGTCATGCAGGTGTTGTATTCCAAGTTTGGCACCGTGCATAAGGCCACTGTCCATCTAAATGGTTGGCAACAACGATGTGCTAGGGGAGCACATATCTTGTCGAACATGCATGTTGTTGTTGATTACATGTAAACATGGACAATGAGATACAAGGGAGCCCTATTACACTTGCCCAAGATGATGAAGCCTAGAGTGGTCGAGTTGAAGGCGCACATCCGGAGTCAGATTCAGAACTATGAAGATCTCCCATATCTCATCACTAGTCTACAGGCTTCCCATGCACAAGTATTCAGGAGTATGGATGTTGTTGTGCACGCACATGCAATCCCATCTATTGGGACACTCACCCAGGCAAAGACAAAGGCACATGTCCGACTGGAGCTTAACTCATACTTTGACGAGTTGATGTGCATAGCCACTAGCCCAGACTTGATGATCACTGTAGACACCATGCATCAGTATGTTGCTGGTCTGACCAGACTCAAGACAATGATGCTGTTGTTATCAGACGAGTTGGATAGAGGAGCTCGAGCGGTGTACCCAGATGCTATGGAGACAAGAGATCATTTCCAGAAAGATGTCATGTTGGAGTACAAGAACACCATCATGGACTACCGACCTTGGCATCAGTTCACTACTATCGACTACCATGAAGATGTCGAAGAGCTAGTCTTCCCATAGTTGTCTGAGTCATAGTGGTTTCTTGCATGGCTTGCTCAAGCCTATTTTGTCTCACATGGGTACATGTGAAGATTGTATGTAATGTCTTGTCAAGTGTAAGTTCAAGTGTTGATAGTTGGATGTAACAGTCATAGAGTAGATGAAGAGTCATGAGGTAGATGAACTACCATAGAGGGGAATATCAAGGGCCACCCTTTAGTATAAATAGTCCCTCATAACTCATTGCAGAGGCTTTTGGTCAGCCAAGCTTCTGATAGGAATATCTTAGAGAAAGCTTGGACAATATTGTAACGAGCCTTGGCTTCTCCATTGTGCAGAGCTAGTATATCTCCTTGGAGGAGAAAGCGGCAATGATTGTAATGTTCCACTATCAGAACTAGTGGTTGGTCATGATTGTATTGTATGACTGGAACTTACACCTCTTAATATAATAGAGGTAGTACGTTTCGTGCGTATTTCGTATTGTATTTTAGCTATCTTGTTTACTCTAAATGATGTATGTATTTGTTTTCTTACGCATGCATGTGTAGCTATTGTATGTATATGTATGTATGAATCTTACTAAAGTATGTTGTTGGTTTAGCCATCACTTTGGATTGCTAGCTAACTTTCCTTCCATGTTGTGATGCATCTTTGCTTGTGCGTTCCCTTCTTAACTAAGTGCTTTCATATGTTTCTAAGAGGCGCACTCACCTCACCCTCCATGTGTTAGAACCTCTCATGCACCGTCCTTGACTTCCTGCATATGTCACACCCTTGCTATCAATAGGGACATCTTACTTGCCTTTGTGTGAAATTGCGGTCAAGGCGATACTGTACGACCCACTGCTGGGACTCCTACACCAAACGGTCTGAGGTATAATTGGGACTTCTTACCGAGGAGATCCCCTAACATGTTGGCGAGTCTAGCACTGTCAACATTTTTGGTGCTAGAAGGAGGGCTACATGAAAAGTTATGTCCTCTCATCATGTTTTGAACGTTTGCACATCTATCATGGATTTACTTACACTCACCCCTCCACGATGTTTTTCGCATGCCAAACCTCTCAACATCATGAGGGAGTTTTTTTTTTTATCTCTTGTCCGAATTCACATATGATGGTGAAGACGAAGTGGCCTAGCCTGTGTTCTTACATGACTTCCTTGCCATTATTGACGAGGAAGATGGATGTTTTGCCGAATAGGCCAGTCCACTGCTTGCACACACACTTCACGAATCCCCACGACAGTGGTGCTGCAGCCTACCGGCTAACAACATGCACTCACACAAGAATTTCTGTGATCTCATTGAAGATACTTTCCATCATTTTGATCCAAAACATCTTGACCAAAAACTGTTACGATAACTGAAGGGCCCACATGAATCGCTTGATGATTTTTGGCAACGCTTCAATGTTTTGTAATTTCAAGCTTCGAAAATCCAGATGAAATTCCAGTATCTCATTGGCAGATTCGAATATTGCCTTATCGAATCTGTCAATCCTAAGAAGAAATTTGAGCCCAAGCCTTGCTCAACATACTTCAGTGATGGACCTGCGCAATTACAGATGGATATGGTCACTGTCACTAGTGACTGTCTAGCATCCCCTCATCAAATAGCTTCACCACTGTAGAGTGATGCGGGAGAATAGACACACACATCTGTTCGACTTTCACATCCTCCCAACATCAATTCGCTTAATTTTCACGTAGATTTGGTTGAGTCCATTGAGTTGTCACATGCATTTTGTATCAAAACCTCCATCTTCGTACTTGGATGATCCTCCAGATGATGTTGTCTTGTGTTCTTCCATTCCGAACTCTACAATTTTTGTGAATGAGGATCAAGACATCGACGGAGTTGGTGTTTCACAACCAACATTTGCTGTCATTCATGAAGAGTATGACTAAGAGCTTGAGCATCAACACTCGGTGGAGGATGACTCCCTTCTATCCGAGCCTCCTCTGTTCTTCCCTAACATCTTTGGTGAACCTTCCATCCATGATTTTGCATGTGTATCTCCATCTTCAGATGCACCTATTGTAGATCATTTGCAGGACACACAAATGTCAGTCCATCATCTGACAACAAGGAGGATAGATTTTTCATTGAAAATCCACTTGAATTTTCATCTGCCTTTTCCAGAAACATAGAGGGTGCATTTGTCTTCTTCTCAGCTACCCCTTAGTTTGATTCATCAGATCATGAGGATGCCAATGAAGTCATTGATTTTACTGATCGTAGCTATCATTTTCTATTTTCTCACATATTCGACCACAATGATGATTCTATCATAGTTGATTTTTCGAAGCCACCTGTTTATGATGATCTATCTGTTGATGAAGACAAAAGCCCCCAGACTGTTGAGGCAATTCAGCCCGAGATGATGGTTATGTCAGGCCCTCACTTTCCTACGGTTGGTTTCACTTCCGATCAGGAAATTTTTGAAGCCAAGGCTCCTCATCACTCATCTATATACATTAAAGATCAATCTCTCACACATATCATACTTCCTCCACTTGAACTACATGATCCCATCGCTCATGCATTGGAGGAATCTTATATTGCAAGCACACGTGCACAATGCAAGTTGTCTTTGTTTCTTTCGTTTGCTTGCATGTCACAGTAAGGAGTATGCCTATGCTTCACAACTGCACGTAGTGTCGTGCAACACCATGACAAGTCCACGAACTATATGTCATGCACTTGCACCCACTTATGTTCTGTGGACACATTAAAACATGGAGTGTGTTTGTCTTCATTTTTATATCTTTCTGGTTTGCTCGTTTGCACAACACTATTGCTCGTGGACCATCCCTTCACCAACATGGGTCAACCAATGCACCAATGGCTGCATTGAAAGTATCACTTCACGTGATCAGGCCCATGCATCGTTAGATTAGGAGTAGGAGAAGTGTTTGCTTTTGGTTGTTTGCTTACTCACCTCGCATGTTTGTTTGTTTGCTTGCTTATTTTATTACTTGCTTTACTTTCGCATTTACTTCTGCTTCGGCTTTATTTTGTGTTTGTTTGCTTGTTTTGCACTCATAGGTTAGTTTCACATGAAACCGTGCGTGAAAAGTACAAGAGGAGTTGTGCAGTTATCAATACTTGGTTATTTGTCGTTCACCTCTATATGAAGAACTTATTATCTTTAGTCCATGATACGTCGATGGAGAATATGTACCGTTCAAAGTGAACCTTGGTAAAAACACAAACGTTTACATGCTAACTAGTGTCACCTACTCTAGTCGATTGTTTTTAGATTAACCCTTGTCAGCTCAGTCAAGTAGAGTAAGGTGAGGGAGAAAAATTTAATAAGTACGTCAGAGGTATATAATAAACTACTTCTCTAAAGGAACAACCTCTTCTGATCTCAATAAGTTGGGATCCCTCTTTCCCCTCTGAAATGAATAAGTGTTATGCATAGTTATGAAAAATGAAAGATGAAAAATGAAAAGTGAAAAAATTTGAAACATGAAAAATGAATAAGGCGAAAGAAGAGAAAGCCTAACTGCACATAGAGGTGATGCAAGTAACTCCACCCGGGTACTAACTAGGCTCGCTGGTAGCAGGACGATGCTTGTGTTCCTGCGTGACTCCGTCGGGGTACTGTCCAAGCTTGCTAGTAGCAGAGCAACACCAAAGATGAAACTAAAACTCTGATGACTATACTGCTTGTGCACCAATATACCCCTCAACCCTAATCGAAACAACTGCGTTGACTTGGCTTGGAATGTGTGTCAATCGACCAAGAGCTTGGTAGATTCTACATCTTACAATCAAACAAGTATGGAAACTAAGATGAATAGAGAACTTATCAATACTTCCGAATGTGTTAAACTTGATTTTCACAGATAAGGTCCATTCAGAGAGCTTGAGTTCTACTAGTGTGTCACAAAGTGTTGTAGCGGCTCCAACCACCCTCCAAAATTTTGCCTTATCTTTGTTTTGGAGCCTCCCTACTAACCATCCTCAACAACATGTCTTGCACTGTCAAGTACACAAGCTTTAGTGGTCTTCTAGTAGCATGATAGCCTGTGCATGATAGCTTGTTGCATTCCCCTCACATGCTACTTGCCTAGACTTGGTCCAACTGCAGGCTGAGAAGCTCCCTCAAGAAATTGTGCAATTCTGGAGGGGAACCAACCTTCCCTCCATAAATTACACAATCCTTATTGGTAGCCTGCTGGCCTCAGGAATTGCACAATTCTGCCTATCAACCTTCCTTGGAAAGACTGCGCAATCTAGCCCAGTACGACTGCTAAGCCCAAAAATTGTGCAATCCTGGGCAGCAGTCAGCTACTTAGCCCAAAAATTGTGCAATACTTCTGGGGAACCAACCCAGCTTCCTCCCAAAAACAATGCAAAAGTTACCCTCAATCATGTAGGCTGTTGCATGTGCCATTGGGTTGATTGGTTCCACTCGGGACCGAAAAAACTTGACTTGCATGCATGGGCTGCTTTTTCCCAAAATAACAAAAAGAAACATTAAAAAAGCATCCCTAGATTTTAGGGAGCTATTTTTAGCAGCTGGAGGTTACATGCAAAAATCTTTCTAGAATATTTCCTCATAGTGTCGCTTTTTCTTAGATATGTGGCATGTCCGTCATGAGCCTCAAAATGATTTATTTGACACTTCAGAGCTCACTTCTTCACATCTATCTTGGAGCTTTGACATCCCACAACACATCCAGGAGTCTTTGACACATCCAACTCATATATTTATGGGTATGTCCTCTTAACTTGTTTTTTGCATCATTTCTTTCATTTTTTGTGTTTTGGCTTGTGTAAGTGCTGTCTACTTGATTTCTATGAACTCTTGCTTTTGTTTGCATGCATATTAGCTTGTATTAGTACCATTTCAGTTTTTGTTAACATCTCACTGCCGTCACATGCATGACACTATTTTGCATGAACGGTCGTCGATTCGGCAACTTGCTTCACACACATGCATGTTGTTTTGTTTTATGAATCCTGCATTCACTGTTTGCATGCATGACCTTTCACTCCTTACAATCAGTATAACCATGCATTCACATCCCCATTTTTTTCAGTTTCCAGTCGGCGGGACTAGGCAACCTTGGCCCGGACTTTGCCTCACTAAGACAACATTGCGCAATCCTGAGAGGGAAGGCTCTACCTTCCTCCCAAAAATGTGCATTTCTGCCCACTGACTGCCATCCAATCTTGCATTGCACAATTTTGAGAGGCAATGACTACTGGCCTAGAAAATTGCGCAATGCAGTCACTGGGCCTGCA
This sequence comes from Pinus taeda, assembly GCA_000404065.3. Classification (NCBI taxonomy): domain Eukaryota; kingdom Viridiplantae; phylum Streptophyta; class Pinopsida; order Pinales; family Pinaceae; genus Pinus; species Pinus taeda. Next base: position 74,259 of record APFE031504351.1, on the reverse strand, counting down.
ACCCTTGCTAGCTGGAATTGCGCATTATGAAATCCCAGCAGCCAACAGGCCAGTCTGGATTACACATTGTATAATTCCAGTTGCCAGACAACCTCCTAGTAGCCCAAAAATTCCTTTTTCTTGGTTTCGGTTGCTTGTCTCCAGGCCTCCCAAAAAAAATCCTTGTTAGTTAATCACCAGGTATGTTGCATGTATTTCCTCAAGTGTGCTTTGGTTTTAGCTGATAGATTTCTTGTCATGCATGTCGCCATGTCTCCAGATCTAGTAGGTGTTCGTTCACCTCTCAAGAGTTCAAGATCAATGGCCTCCAAGAGAGCAGGATTAAAGGACACTAATGGAAGTGCAACTGGAGCAACAGTTTAGCAAGTGTCTACAAGTTTTCCAATCTATGAAGACACCAAGCTGATTGTAGATAAGGACGTCAAGCTGAAATGAAAAGAGGTAAATGATGCATTTGTAGGCACATTTGGGGAAGACCTCAAAGACTGCCAAGTCTATGTGAACATTCACAAGTCTATCTTATACTAGATTGCATGCAGGTATCCCGTGTTCCCATGTGTGGACATGATACATTGGATCGTCTCGCACATCGATCTCGAGACGATGACATTGAGCAGTGTCAATGGGACGAAGATTGCTACCTTCAGGGGCACATGATTATGAACAAATGTATCATATTTCAAAGCCTGTGGTCACCATGGAGACACCCTTCAAGATACCCAACAACAATGCCAACTCCAGGGATATCTTGAAGAATTGGGTGAAAAAGCCAGCCAAATTCAGGATGACACCCAACCAGGTTTACAAGACAAAGATACTGCGGAAGGCGTATAATTACTTGGTCATATTTTCATGTCGCTTATATGCCCAAGAGAGCAGGGAAACCTTCCCACAGAGTTGGGTGATTGTGTCGGACCAAATGGCCAGTGAAGGCAAAGCATGCAGCTAGTCCGACATGTTGGCTCACAGGCTGAATGAACAGGTAGCAAGAGCTTGACAACTGCCCAAAGGTCAGCAAGCATAAATCTACATGTTCACTTACATATTAGACGTAATCTGTGCTCGTCAATAATTCCCGGGCTTGAAGTGGACATGGATATCGATGGAGACCTCCATGAACACTTATTTTAAAATGTTATATGAATGCAACTTCAGAGGAGTTATCACACAACTGTCCGATAATTTTGTCACTTCGTGTAGAAGATGATATTTGAACAGGATCCATCTTGCATGTCGAAGGAAACAATGGAGGCACTGATCGATATAGAAGATTGGTATGCCTCACTTTCTGGCACCTTCATATGGGTGTACAGTGTGGAGAAGCCTCCACATGTTCTACTGAATTTTTCCTTGGACAAACTCGTCATGCAGGAAGTATCATACCACATCTTAGCAGGACTGTCAGCTAGGCTGTACTGGAATAAGAAGGCACCTTGGCTTGCTCTTCCATTGAAGATAGGGTTATAAGAGATACAAAATTTCAAGCATGCGGATGTCAAAGTAGAGGAGATCAAGAAATATCCATATGATGCCCGAATCTACAATCCATATGACCCACATTGTTTTGTGAAAGATCACTGCATGAGAGTATAGTTTTAGTGGATCCACGGGGCGTGTCATTGGGCAGAGGAATACCCATGGAGATATTGTTACAACTTCTCCAGGCCCAATGAATAGGTCAACATCACCATGGAATGGTTAGCGAAGCAGCATTAAACAACATCCAGGAGAGCACCAACAGTAGTAATAGTAGAGGTAAACATACTAGCTCGTGACAAAGGAAGAGGAAGATTGTTGACAACATGGAGGAGGAACAAAGTTGCAAGTTCCGAGCAGACCCACTTGTGTAGAAAACAACTTTGGCAATAGAGGCGAAGAGGCAACAATGCGATAAGAGGAACGCACAAAGGCAGAGAGAAAAGTAGAGAATGGAGGAAACAAAGGAGTTTCATGAGTTGAAGGAGAAACTCTAGAAGGAATAAGAGTTGCGCATATAGGAGAAGGAAGTGTGACAAGAATTGGTACAACAAGGGGTGCAACATGTACAGACAGATGAAACTATTCCCTACAGGTAATCGACTCATCCGAATAGCTGGCACCAAGTAGATAGGGTGAGCAATCGTAGGGGAAGGACTTTGCTGAAGAGATTGAACAAGCACTTGAGAAGATGGATACAGGTATGGAGCAATAGGAGTTAGAGCAAGAAATCAACCTCATGCTTCACCACCAAGAGGTCGACCCACCAGCTTCACCGGATCCGTAAGCAGAGCAAGTCCCAAGCGACCAAGGAGACACTGAAATCCTTGGAGACAATCCAAAGGGAGAGATGCACAACATCTCATTTGATGAATCCCAACATATATTTGTGAAATCTCGCAGAGTGTCGACTCCGAATGATCACACATCTCCTGTGCAGTTTGAGGAACAAGTGATCGTGTCTGACATGTGCAAGCATCCAACAACATTGATTGATGCTACCAAAGCATATGTTGAAGCCACTAGCTAGAGTGTTCGCTTCTTGATATCAGAGAATGAGTGAATGGCTAAGGAGCTACGAACGACCATGTAGGGAGGAGAATTGGTCACAACATCTGCCCGAGTAGAATTGAAGAAGGAAATACTCAATGAAGTATTGTCCCTTGACACAATCATACATACGTTGTATTTGAAGTTTGGTACTGTGCATAAGGTAGTCGTCCATCTAATCGGTTGGCAACAACGATGTGCTAGGAGAGAACATATCTGTCAAACGTGCATGCTCTTGTTGATTACATGCAAACATGGACAATGAGATCCAAGGGAGCCCCGTTACGCTTTCGCAAGATGATGAAGCTCAGGGCAGTCGAGATGAAGGTGCACATCAGGAGTCAGATCTGGAACTATGAAGATCTCCCGTAGCTCATCACTAGTTTATAGGCTTCCCATGCATGGGTATTCAGGAGTGTGGATGTTGTTGTGCGCACACATGCAATCCCATCTATTGGGGCACTCACCCAGACAAAGACAAAGGCACATGTCTGACTGGAGCTTGACTCGTACTTTGATGAGTTGATGCACATAGCCACTAGCCCAGACTTGGTGATCAGTGTAGACACCATGCATCAATATGTTTTTGGTCCGACTGCACTCAAGAAAATGATGCACATGTTATCAAATGAGTTGGACAGAGGAGCCTTAGCAGTGTACCCAGATGCCATGGAGGCAAGAGTTCATTTCCAGAAATATGTCACGTTGGAGTACACGGAAACCATCACAGACTACCAAGCTTGGCATGAGTTCACTATTATCGACTACCATGAATATGTTGAAGGGCTGGTGTTCCCACAATTGTTCGAGTCATAGTGATGTCTTGCATGGCTTGCTCAATCTTATTTTGTCTCACATGGGTACATGTGAATATTGTATGTAATGTCTTGTCAAGTGTAAGTTCAAGTGTTGATATTTAGATTTAACAGTCATAGAGTAGATGAAGAGTCATGAGGGTAGATGAATTATCACAAAGGGGAATATCAAGGGCCACCCTTTGCTATAAATAGTCCCTGATAACTCATTGTAGAGGCTTTTGGTCAGCCAAGCTTCTGATAGGAGTATCTTAGAGAAATCTTCGACAATATTGTAACGAGCCTTGGCTTCTCCACTGTGCAGAGCTAGTATATCTCTTTAGAGGAGCAGGCGACAGTGACTGTAACGTTCCGTTGTCAGAACTAGTGGTTGGTCATGTATTGTATGACTGGAACTTACACCTCTTAATATAACAAAATCGACACGTTTCATGCATATGTCATATTGTATTTCAGCTATATTTTTTACTCTAAATGATAAATGTATATGTTTTCTTATGCATGCATGTGTAGCTATTTTTTGTATATGTATGCATGAAATGTGTTGTTGGTTTAACCATCACTTTGGATTGCTAGCTAACTTACCTTCCATGTTGTGATGCATCTTTGCTCCTGTGTTCCCTTCTTAACTACGTGCTTTTACAGGTTTCGAAGGGGCACACTTAGCTCACCCTCCATGTGTTAGAACCTTTCATGCACCTTCCTTGATTTGCTACATATGTCACACCCTTGCTACCAACAGGGACATCTTACTTGCCTCTGCGAAAAACCGCAATCAAGGTGATACTGTAGGACCCACTGTTGGGACTACTACACCAAACAGTCTGAGGTCTAATTGGGACTTCTTACCCGGGAGATCCCCTCACAAGTTGGCGGGTCCATCACTGTCAACAGGCTGGAATCTGGGATTTTTTTCCCATGATATAGGGCCTCGATATTTCTGGAGGTGATGCTGATTTGGTTTGCGATTTATCCTTCCCTTTAATTGTGTATTTAAAAGTGCATGTTCCCTTTGAACTGGTTCTGGAGCATCCACCTCGCAATCTCAGATTGATGATGATGGCCAAATCTAAGACAATACCATAATCCTTTAGTGTGCAATTATCTTGTAAAATTTGTCTTGAGTAAATCAAGGTTTGCTTGCATGATGATATGCATAGGTGAGTCTATATTTTTCACTTTAATTCTTGAACCCACCTCCCTTCCAAATCCACTTGCAGATATTCCTTTGTTGCAGCATTTTGTTAAAGGTTTGAATCAAATACTGATCAATAGCGAGTGATTCTGTCCTAGAAAGGGGTCGATCTGATGCCAAAAGTTCTGGATCTGATAGATCTGGGCATATCGGTACCCTATCTATTACTTCAATCATTGGATCTGGGCCATGGAAGCTTTTCCTTGGGTCACACTCCAGTTCTGTCCACTGCAGGTGCCAAAGCTCCATAGTGGAGCCAAGATCTTTGAAAATAAATGTTAGATCAGGCTTGATGTTCCTTGGAGGGCTGAGCATGCAATTTTCCAAAGGAATGGCCTTATTTGAAAGCCCTTGGTTTTGATTGGAATATGGTCTTTTGTATTTCATCTGGAAGGGACGATGAAAGAGTTTGGGTTTTCCAGGCTCCTGATTGTACTTCCCATACATACCCTTCTATAGTTTGGGGCTGTAATATGGAGTAGAACATAGAAAATATGTGTAGAGACCTTTGGATCTGGTGGAGAGTTATCTGATCGATCTTTTGATTGACCGGATTTGTTGGATCTTTGACAGATTTGAAGATAATGTTGCATTTCCTGGAGGGGAGGATCAACCTGGATCCAACCATAGAACATTAAGATGCAGAGATTTCTTGCTCTAATTCTTGGTAAGGATGCATAGGGGGATGTTCGGCTGAGACCAAAATAGTGGTTGTAGAAATGCTGTGAAGGAAGGTAGATCTGGGGCTGTGTTCTTCAGTGTTTCCCTAGATGCTAGATTAGAAAATCAGATGAGAGACACCTGTAAAAACCCTCTCCGCCACGATTGTATTCAATCCCAAATATATTGTGATGGACATTGTTGCTTGAGTGGTTGCTACAAATTCTTATAACCTTTTTTAATGCCCCCAATATCCTACTCGTCAATGCTTCGCCTAATCATGGTATACTAACAATACCAAAAAAATGGAACCCCTTCTCTTCCTAGAAACCCAACATTTAACATAGCTTAGTAATTTTTTTGGGTCATGGTTAAGGTTTCTACACGCCTTAACCCTTTATTAGTGTTAGGGTTTTTGACCCTCTTGAATATCCTTGAAAGTCCATACATGACTAGTTCCACATGTGTGAGTAATGGGGGTTAATGTGACATCCAACCAATACCATAATGGTTAATTAAGTAGGTCAATTTATATGAGACATAATTTCTGCATGTAAACATTGTTTGAGGTGAATTTCACATTGTTGGAAAGCTTGAGGTGCTGAGAGTTATGCTCATGAATTTTTGACCCCAAAAAAGTGTCATTTTATGCCTCAAGCTGGCTCTAGAAGGTTTGGGAACCAACATCACGAAACTAGGACTTACCCTAAAATGGGCCCTATAAGCCAAATACTTTAATTTTTCCACCCAATAAGTACCAAGATAGATGAGAAACTATATAATGATCCATTCTAAATCATGCTTACCCATTTAGGCAAACTTTTGGTTTGTAAAATATTTCATTGAATAAGATGAGGACATTTTTCCTCTACCTTCTTCCTATAGTACCCTTTGGCCTATCATATAAGTTCCCCTTTCAACCCCACCTACTAGTGTTTCTACTGTTAGATTTCTTGAGCTTGGGTCAAATTTTAGGACTAACAAAATTATACTCAGAACATAAATAAAAATTAACTTTCAAATCTGAATTTTATGACACCAAATACGCTAGGTTCCTAACTCAACATTAAAAATATAAATCAAATAACTAGAAAACCAAGTACATAAAAATATTTTGAAACAATTTTACCCTTGAAACCTCAATGTGGGGAAAACCAACAAAGTTTATGCTTTTATTTATCTTGGAAATTTTGATTACAAAAAATTTACACTTTAGAAAATTACAATATAAAAAATACTCGGCATTTTACCCGTCACAGCCTGCACTGTGTGGCATATTTGACCTAGAAAATATTGGTGTATGGCTTCAAGAAATACATCTTGTACGACCTAGCTATTTCAAACTTATACGACCCTATTAATTTCAACCCATATGGCTCTATTAATTTTGGTTTATATGACACCGACAATTTTGGCATCTATGACCCTAAGAATTTGAGCCTGTATAACCTAGATAAACTAAGTCTTCTTGCTATCCAAACTCGACTGATTTTCTACCCCTAAAACTTGACCTGTTTGTTGTCTTCTCTTACTATTAGTTCAACCTCCTATTTCGCGGTTGAAAGCCTAGTCACTTGTGCCAATTCAATCTGCCTCTCCTTTCCCTCTTTATAATTTTTGACATAATCTCTAAAGTTATGGAGGGTTGTGATTGCATCTCCACACTTGTGATCTATGGTCACACAATAATCTTTTGTTTATATTTTAACTCTATTAAAGTTGTCCATTAAAGTCAAAAATTTAATTAGTGACTTTATTTATAAGGTCCAAACATAGGAAATAACTAAATAATTTTAATGTGAGATAATTCTGGTGACTCATTGCATGTCATGGCATTTGACCATTGTAGAATCACCTACAAAGCTACAATTTCAACACTCCCTCTTAATGGGGAAGGTGTTCTACACCACCTACAACTTGTCTTCAAAGAACAAAAGTTTTCCCTTCGTCAAAGTCTTAGTCAGTATGTCTGCTACTTGCTCATCCATAGGTACATACTGCAACTTTACAGTCCCCTTCTACACATAATATCAAATGAATTGGTACCCAATATGAATGCGTTTCAATTTGTCCTTAAACATTGGATTCTCCAAGATCTTTATACAACTATGATTATCATAGTGAATGATAGTTAGTTCCATGTTGTAGAAAATCTGTATGTAGGTTAACCCGATAATGCAATATAAATCAAAGCAGAATATTATAACCTACTTCTACTATCAATTTACGGAAGCTTAAAGATCGAGCTGAACAATATAACCAAAAGAAGCACAATCAATGCACATGAAACACATGAAAATACTTTGGGGAAAGCCTCAGCTAAAAACCCCACTATCTGTATTATCATACAAGGTGGAAATACATAGGAATCATACAAAGCCTTAGCTCTCACAGCTAGCCAACTCTCAATACGATCCTCACAAATGCTCACATGCAATCTTGGCTACTCTCTAGCCTTCCTGTCTACCCTCCAAGCTCCTATTTCCTTGCACTGTTCCTCTGGGATGATTCACCTTCAACCAAGTGGAACATTGATCTCACACATTGTCAGAATTGCACAATCCTCAAGGAATGATTACCTTGACTGCATGCATGAGTTTCCTTTATAAGAAAACACATGCAACTAATAGTACACTTTCCTTGTCTTTAATCTCAATTGGGTATTTCTCAGAATGGACATACATGAGTTTATGATGAGGGAATCTTCGGTTAACTGGCGTACACTAGTTGAGTGCATGGATGCATCAACTGACAGTTAACTCACCATTAATTCCTCAAATAGTTTGGAACTAGTTTAACTGGACTTAACTGAGTAAAATGAGTTAACTAATTACAACTTAAATATAACTCAATCTTATCTCCTTAATTTAAGGGATAACTCTTGCATGACTTCAGAAAAAACTTCTAACTTGAATTTCTCCAACTAATTAAGTCAAAATAACTTAATTAATTATTTCCAAGTAGTTGTTAAGATTAAATTTGAATTTTAATTCACAATTTAATTCAAAGACAAATTAAATTGGAATATTCTTGTTGCCAAATTTCAACACTCCCTCTCAACAAGAAAGGGATTATCTGCCACTCGATCCTGTCTCTATGGAACTCGAATTTACAATTTGACAATGCCTTTGTCAAAATGTCAACATCTTACTCGTCTATCAAAATATACTGCAACAACATGATCCTACCATCATCAACAACTTTCTTTACCTTGTAAAGCCAGCTGGAACTCAAAACTGACTTGTTCTCCGGTCTTGGAACGACATCCCAAACACTGTTACGAACTATGGAGTCATACTCCTCCATCATAACAACAACCCAAATCGGCTGATGCACTTCTTCCTCAAAGGAAGATGGCTCGGTATCAACACATTCCCCAACAAGGGCCATGTATCCAGTGTACCTCTAAGGTGACCTCCTTTTTCCGCACTGAGAAGATGGTTCTCCCACATTCTCTCTTGCATCCTACAATAATCTGTCAGCTTCTCTTATGCATTTCCATCCATCTCTAGAAGACTCTGCTTGACTGGATGTATCCACTCTTGGAACCTCTGCATGCAGATGCTCCACATCAGTTTAAGGCTCCTCCTCCTTAGGAACCAACATTTCCTCCATAGCCTGTAGTTGGAGCTCCCTCTCAAGGGAAACTTGCATGGCCTTTTGCTCATCAAACTTGAGATCTCTACGAGCCACTGTCCTCTAACTGGTAGGCAAGTACACCCGATAGTTGTGAGCTGTATCAGTGTACCCAACCAGTATCCCAAAATTTGCTGTCGGCTCAAGATTCTTTCGTGCATCCTTTGTCCCACGACAATATACTGATGAGCCAAAGATCCTGAAGTGACCGACATCTGGTCTCCTACCGAAGAAAGCTTCCTCTGGTGTCTTCATCCCAAGTATGCGATGCGGGCTTCTATTTTGCAAATAGACCACTGTGTTGCATGCCTCAACCCACAAGTGAAGTAGTAGGCCTTGGTCATGTAGCATTTCCTGTGCTACCCCTACAATAGTTCTGTTCTTCCTCTCGGCTACCCCATTCTACTGTGGGTTATGAGGTTCCGTCAACTCTCGTTTAATTCCTTCCACTACACAGAAGTCCTTAAACTCTTGAGAGACATATTCTCCATCGTTTTCACTTCTCAAGGCCTTGATCTTCTTCCCTGATTCTTTCTTGACCAAAGCTTTGAACTCACAAAACTTTGTGAAGGTTTGGTCCTTCTTCTGCATGAAATAAATCCAACATTTACGAGAATAATCATCAATGAAAATCACATAATACCTTTTCTTCGCTATGGATTCCATTGAGAATGGTCCACACACATCAATATGAACTCGCTCTAAGATAGCCTTTGATTGAATGTCTCAATCATGAAAGGAAGACTTGGTGTACTTTCCCAAGGTACAACCTTTGCATGTGTCAACTTGGTCAAGTTTACCTTTGGGAAGTCTTGTTGATATCTGCTGCATTATCTTCAAAGCCCCATGATGCAAATGGCCCAACCACTTGTGCCACAACTCACCAACGTCTTGGCTTTGCATCAATTCTACTTTCGTACTCAATGCTACACAATCATCTACATCTAGTTTACAAAGATTCTTCACCCGAATCCCTATCCGCTTGGTCTGACCCATGGCTATGTGTCTTAGGAATGCCTTTCCTCTACTGAAGACAACATCATAGCCTTTTTCCTCCAACATCACGACCGATACCAAGTTCTTCTTCAGTCCAGACACATACATCACATCTGTCAAGGTGAGAGGAGCTCCATGCTCCCTTTGAAAAGAAACCATGGCCACTCCTGAAACACTATACCTTTCGTCGTCACCCATCTCTATGCGCATCTTGAGGTCTTTCTCCTCCAAGGCACTGAATAAAATTTTATCATTGGTCATGTGGAATGAGGCTCCACTATCAAGATACTAGACACAACCCATCATCGATGACACCATGCATGCGATGAGGGTAAAGTTCATTTTGAACTGAGAGGCTAATGCCTCACCTTCCGATCCTTTCAAGGATCCCTTCTTAGACTTCTTCGATGGGAAATTAGTCTCATAATGTCCCATCTTGTGACAATTAAAGAATATCACTTTAGACATGTCACCCTTCTTCCTTCCATGAGAAGAATTCGATTTGAAATGGGAAGCCTTCCCCTTCCCTTTCCTTGCCTTACTTGGTAAGGCCAGATTTACTTTATCATCATTCTTAGATGAAGAACCATCTCATGTGCTCCTCCTGATCTCCTCCTACATCAGATCCAACCAAAGTCGTTCCCAATCTGGCAGTTTCTCCCTTCAATTCATAGAGTCCTGATAGTTATTCCAACTCTTTGGAAAGCCAAGGAGAGTGAGGCTCACCATATCATCATGAGCAGTAGTTATTCCCACACTGCTAAGCTCATGTCTGTAGGTGGTGAGCTTGTTCATATATGTGGAAATAGTATCACCCTTCTCCATCTTGATTCTTCGAAGCTTATCCTTGAGTGCCAATTTCCTCTGGTCGCTACTATTCTGGTAGAGGTCCTTCAATATATTCCACATTGAAAATGGAGTATCCTTCCCATGGAGACTTGAGAAAATATGGTCTTGTACTCCCTCAAGGATGATCCATCTCGCCTTTACCACACACTTCTTCCACTCAGTCAACTCTTGTGCATTAGTTGAAGATGGCTTTGGGATTTCTTGATCAATGAATTCCTTCAAGCCATTGTCTTCTAATACAGCCTCCATCCGATCTTTCCATGCTATGTAATTTGAGCTACCTTCCAAGGCATACTCGAGTCTCAAGCCATAGAACACCATTGGCCAACCTTGAAGTATGATATGAATTCGATTTGCACCTGCAACCCTAAACTTCAAACTTCGAATTCTCTTCTCAGTATATTGTTCACAGCTCCGATATCCTGTAGAAAATTTCTACAAATCCAGCTTCGATACTATGTATAAAATTTCTAGAAACTAGTGCTTTGATACCATGTGGAAAATATGTATGTAGGTTTTGACATGGCGAATGTTCACTATACCAACAAGGGAAACTAACCCGATTGCAAGCCCTAATTAGACCTACTTTTGTTTGGAATAGCTAGTTCCTATGGGTTTTAAGGGACCCCATAAACTGTTAAATGCGTTGATAGATTGATTCTGGGAGGAAGACTTCAATTAAATCAACAGAATAAAACAGCTAAATTCTATGTATTAAATCCTATCTACACTACTTCTAACTACTCTAATCTAGTTCTAGCTATCCTAATCTATCTTGCAGGAGCATGACGAAAGAGATTAAACACCATAAATAAATTCCAAGTCCAAAAGAATCAAAACTGAGTTCAGAGATGAACAAGGTTGTATTAGAGCTTGATTGCAATTAGATTACTCATACAAGAATACCCATTCCTATCCGTACAAATAAACTAGCAATTGGTGTTTAATATGGTTTTTAATTAGAGATCGCACATGAGTTAACCATGTAACTGAATCATATTCAAATAAACAAGAATAATCATGAACAATATCCATCAATATACATAAAAACAAATCACATTTATATTCGTGTCAGTAGCAACACCCTGCTTCAAAATGCCTCAAAGCAAAGGAAAATAAATTAGAAACTATATGCTCCTTCTTCGACCAAATAGTCTTCCTTATTCACAATAAATCAAAACTGTTCTTTTCAAAACAAAAAGCCCCTTCTCCTCTTCGGAGGTAATACTTATGCAAAAGCCCTTGACTCTAGGTCTACCCTGTCTCTTCATCTTCCCCACTGTTTTCTATATGCAAATCGAGTATATAGAGATAGGATCGTCAACGTAACTGCTGACATGTAGAAACATATCGACTGGAGCGATTCATTTCCCGAGGAAGTGAACAGATGTTGGTTAAAAGGGTGACTATGTGTCGCCTTCCCATGATGAAAACTGGGACAACTTTGCTTTCAGAATGTACAGGCAACGCGTGGGGTTCCGACCCGAAACACTTGAGGCTGGACCTCTAAATACAATGCTTCCACATACATGACTCTTTGAATCCACTCTTGCATCCTTTATTTCTTGCTTGAAGAGATAGTTATCATTAGCTTCATTATTGTGAACAATATAACAGAAATGTTTAAACAAAACATAAGCGTTGCCTTCATTAACTTTTATAAAACTATGGGAAAAAGTGTGATAAAGGATTTACACATAAAACACAAGCAACACACAATTTCCTGCTCAATCCATAAGCTTGGCATGGTTTTCGAGGGCTTCACTTAATCGTAATTGGGTATTGGCCCCTCCGCGGGTCGTAGTACCCATGCCTTCCACTTCCCCAATGTGCGATTACACTATCGGGACTTCATAGGCCCACCTTTTACACTAGAAACCTGCTCCCTTTGTTATATCGGGAATTTTGGAAAACACGGGAAAACAAAGAAAATCCCACGCCGATCACTCAGGCCGGACCTCAAATTTTATGTATCAGAGCCTATAAATGCCACTGGGTTCATCATATCGCATATCGCAATATGCACAAGCCTGAGGCTCCGCCGATTGCGATATGCGACGGGGTTTCAGACCCGAAAATATATATATCATATTTGATAGCTCGGTGGGTCCGCCATATTGCCACGCACATTGTGTATAAGGCCCGGGCTCCATCGATATGTGATATGCGATATGGCCCCAGACCCGACATATGTGTGAAGTATGGTTAAAAGTGCCATCGGGTCTGGAGCATAGTGGCACACCTCATATGTATAAGCCTTAGACCTAGGTTGATTGTGATATGTGACAGGGTTTCAGACCCGACATATATGTATATTGTGGTTTATAGTGCCATCGGGTCCGGTGCCTTATGGCATGCGTTATGTGCCAAGATTGGGTGTGATAACCGAACGAGGGATGGTTTATGCATGTTTTTGAAGTCTTTCATTACAAGGAGTTAAAATGGAAATGAGGCGCGATAGAAGGTTTTGTGTCTTAAGTACACAAATGACTATAGTGAGGGTGGGGGTGATTATGTGTGCGGGCATAAATATACTATGGATGCTTATGAGGATTTGAGAAGTCCTAAGAAAGGGAATGAAGGCTGGGTCATGAATGAACCATGCAACAGAGAGTTATTCAATGGCTTAGCCATCAGGCATTGAAAATTTGACTAAGCAAAAAGTCAACATTCGTGTGATAAAATAGATCATTCCGAAAGATGAAAGATCAAAATTCTAGGGGACCCATTGAAAATTTACTATTAGAGCATGTTTTAATAGGGTGGTAGTTGTGGCCACAACAGTAGGTTAACCCGATTATGCAATATAAATCAAAGAAGAATACTATAACCTACTTCTACTATCAATTTGCGGAAGATTAAAGATCAAGCTGAACAATATAACTAGAAGAAGAAGAATCAATGCACATGAAACACATGAAAATACTTTGGGGAAAGCCTCATCTTAAAACCCCACTATATGTGTTATCATACAAAGTGGAAATACATAGGAATCATACAAAGCCTTAGCTTTCACAGCTAGCCAACTCTTAGTACAATCCTCACAAATGCTCACATGTAATCTTGGCTGCTCTCCAACCTTCCTCTCTGCCATACAAGCTCCTATTTCCTTGCGCTGTTCCTCTAGGATGATTCACCTTCAACCAAGTGGAACACTGATCTCACACACTGTCAGAACTGCGAAATCCTCAAGGAATGATTACCTTGACTGCATGCATAAGTTTCCTTTATAAGAAAACACATGCAAATGATAGTACACTATCTTTGTCTTTAATCTCAACTAGGTCTTTCTCAGAATAGACATGCATGAGTTTCTGATGAGGGAATATTCAGTTAATTGGAGTACACTAGTTGAGTGCATGCATGCATCAACTGAATGTTAACTCACCATTAGTTCCTCAAACATTTTGGAACTAATTTAACTGGACTTAACTCAGTAAACTGAGTTAACTAATTACAACTCAAATATAACTCAATCTTATCTCCTTAATTTAAGGGATAACTCTTGCATGACTTCAGAAAAAACTTCCAACTTGAATTTCTCCAACTAATTAAATCAAAATAACTTAATTAATTATTTCCAAGTAGCTGTTAAGACTAAATTCGAATTTTAATTCACAATTTAATTCAATGACAAATTAAATTGGAATATTCTTGTTGCCACATTTCAACACATTTCTTAGTCAAATAATCCTACGAGAATCTTCTCAATCCAAATTTCCTCACAAGTCACCATACTGGAAGCCATGTACTAAACCTATGTAGAACTCATAGCAATCAAAATAAAATTTCCTATCAAAAAAAGAAACTGCTATGATCCTAACATGAAACAACACCCATACGTGATTTTTCTTTCAGATGTACTACCTACCTAATCAATAGTATTGTACCCTTCCAATTTGAGTCCATCCATCTAAGTATACCTCAACCCATACTCAAATATGCCTTGAAGGTATCTTAGCACATGCTTTGTAGCCACCCAGTGAACTCGTTTTGGCTCTACTATGAATCATTTGAGTGTGTTAGCTACAAAACAAATATTTAGTGTGGTGTTGACAAGATACATGAGAGATTCAATTAGTTGTTTATATAATGTAGGGTCTACTACTTTTTATATGGAAGTATCAATATTCTTCACTTGGTCACTAGTGGTGTAGACATGGGTTTGCATTCATGCATCCTAAATATCGTCAGTTGTTGAAAATGTAGCAAGAAAATATAGTTTTGACTTTGCCTTGGTCAAACCAGATTAAAATTTTATTTTCTATTTCAATAGAATAATTAGAGGTAGTTAATTGTGGTGACATGGTACTTGTCACTCAGTTAACTCAGTGAATTCGAGTTGGGGAAGCTTGAGTTTAGTTCTACATGATTGGTTGATAATTTGTAGCAATCTATTTAAGTTAATTTGAGTTATTTCTATTTTAATTTAGTTGTAACTATCAAAAGAACTAGTGGAGGTCAAGTTGTGAAAGTGGAACTTCAACCACACTCAGTGATCAACCAGTTAACTGGTCAATCTGCCCAAAATAATTGTTGCATGCAAAGAATTCGAGTTACCCAGTTGAGATGGATATTCCAAGGAAGTGTACTATTAGTTGTTGCATATTCCAATGTGTACAGGTGGTGCATGTAGTCAGAGAATGACCTAAGGCTATTGCGTAATTCCAGAGTCTGAAATTCCTAAAAAATACAGGCGATTTCCCAAGAGAACAACACAAGGAAATAAGACATTGGGAAGGCTTGAAATTGGCTAAATGTTAGACAGATTCAGTCAGTTAGGAAGAGGGATAGAATATACACTTGCAGACTGTGCTCAAGGTTGAGAAAGCATATGTATTTCTCCTCTATTCTTTGATTAATGCAATATATATAATAAATGGTTTTGAGAAGTTGTTTTTCCCTAGATAAATATCTGTGCATGTTTGATGTTTCCTTTTGCATGTCTATGCCTCTTGTTTTAGATGGTGAATTAAATTCCACAAATTAGTATAGTAGCTTCAAGTATTGTGATTTGGAAAATTTCATGAGCAGTATTGAATCTACACATTAATTTCTACATTGTACCAAAGCTGGAATCATTGTAGAGTAGGGATTTCAAAGTTGTCATTGCAGGAGATTTGAAGTTGCAAGTCAGGGTTGTAGGTTTTCTTTAGGACTAAGAAGATGGATTTCAATGGACTAAGGCTCGAGTATGCCCTTGAGGGAAGCTCAAATTATGTTACATGGAAGGACCGCATGGAGGTAGTATTGGAGGATAATGGGTTGAAGGAATTCATTGATAATGATATTCCAAAGCCAACAACATATGATGCTAAGGATATGATAGAATATAAGAAGTTTGTTGCCAAGGCGAGGAGGATATTATTGGAGGGAGTATGAGATCATATTGTCTCAAATATCCATGAGAAAGAGACTTTGTATACAATGTGGCAAGCATTGACAATTTTTTTTCTAGAATAGTAGTGACCACATAAAATTGGCAGTCAAGGACAAACTTTGAAATATCAAGATGCAGAGGAATGAGACCATTCCACAGTACCTAAGAAGGTTCACACAATGTCATGATTAACTTGGTCAATTTGGTGTTACTGGAGCAAAGGATGATTTGGTGAACCTAGCCCTTCTAGGAATTCCCAAGAGTTGGCACAATTACCAAGATTCGATGAATGAGAGGGAGAAACTACCAAATTGGGAGCACTTGTGGTATGATTTGGTACAGGAGGAAATAAGGTGGAATACCAAATATGGGACTTCATCCAATGGTGAGGATGAGGAGAATTGTGCCTTGGATGGAAAGGAAAAGAAAGGGAAAGGGAATAAATCCCAATCCAAAGCAGGATCTAGTCAAGGGGGCAAGAAGAAAGACTTGTATAGAATCATGTGCTTTCACTATCATGAGTTCAAGCACTATGCCACAAAATGTCCACGCAAGAAGGAAAGAGAGATGACCGCAAGAGGAGTAGCATGTGAATCTTTGGCTTCATAGCTTGAGCTTGATTTTAATCTCATTGCATACATGGCCAGAACGGTGATGGGAAGCATGTGGTATCTCGACAATGGTTCCTCATTCCATATGATGGGGAATATATATTTTTTCAGTGATTTGGAGGAGAAGGATCTCTAGATGCACATTGACATGGGAGATGATGGAAGGTACAATGTGACTAGGATTTGTACTGTTACATTTCAGAGGGAGTCAGGCTCCCCTCCCAGGATCAAGGATGTGATGCTTGTTCTGGGTCTAAAGAAGAATCTTATCTCCATTTCAATTTTAGAAGACTGTGGATACGATGTGATATTCAGCAAAGGAAAGGAATTCTTGAGACACATAACCATGGGACAAGTGAAGTTGATCAGGGTTTGTGTGAAGAACCTCTACAAGCTTGATGTGGAGGATTGTGTTGCATTGAGCACAAAAGTGAAGAAGGTGGAAAGATGTGATGTCGACGAACTTTGGCATAGAATACTTGGCCACTTGCATCATGGTGCTTTGAATATCATGTAATTGATAACCAAAACACTCCCCAAAGGAGCACTAAAACAACATGACACATGAAAAGAGTGCACCTTGGGGAAGTACACAAAAGCCACTTTCTATGACCAGGACAATAGAGCACATGCAATCCTCGAAAGGATCCACTCCAATGTTTCTGGACCTTTCTTGACAGCCACCATTTCTAGGCACAAGTATTTTGTTATCCTTATTGATGACTATTCAAGAAAGTGTTGGATCTTCTTCACGCGGAAGAAGGATGATACTTTCTCCAAGTTCTTAGAGATCAAGGCACTCGTGGATGAAGAAATGAGAAAGAAGGTGAATTCTCTCAGGAGCGATAACAGAGGTGAGTATGTGTTGAATAAGTTTAAAAATTTATGTGCAAAATAAGGCATTCTGCAAGAGTTGAGAGGAAGAACTAAAGCATTATGAGAGAAAAACGAGCGGTGTTACATGACCAAAGCCTACCTCAACATTTGTGTGATAAACCATGCAACACAATGTTCTATTTGCAAAACAAGAGTCCTCGTCAGATTCTTGGCATGATCACACCATATGAGGCTTTCTTGGGGAGGAAGTCGAATGTGTCACACTTTAGGATCTTTGGAGCCTTTGTCTATTGCCATGTATCCAAAGAGTCAAGGAATAAGTTGGATCCGACAATAGAGTTGGTTATATTTGTGGGTTACATAGAAACTCCCCACACCTATTGTGTGTATTTTCCATCCCTCAGAATTACAATTTTGCGATGCGATGTCAAATTTGATGAAGATAAAGCCACACAGATCTCTCTTGAAAGGGAGCCTCAGATCCCGCCAGAGGAGGATATTTTATCTCTAAAGGAGGAGCCTCAAGATGTTGTGGAGCATCCACAAGTTGAGGTGTAGAGAGTGGAGACAACCACTCAAGTATAATCATCCAGAGAAGAAAGGAAGAGAACCAGAGACACTGAGAGACTTGTGTAGCATGTGAAAGAGAATGTGGGTGCTCCTTTAAATCAATGCAGGCAAAGAAGGTCACCAAATCAGTACATTGGTTGCATGGCTATAATGACTAAGCTAGTAGAGAATGAGTCATCCTATTTTGAGGAAGTAGTAGATAAATCAATATGGGTTGATGTAATGGTGGAGGAGTACAAATCCATTGTGAAGAAAAATGTTTGGAAAGTGGTCCCGAGATTAGTAGACAAGTCAATTTGGGCTCGAGATGGATCTCCAAGGTGAATAAAGTAGTAGACAGAAGTATAGAAAAGTATAATGCCAGATTTGTGGCTAAGGGGTACTCTCAGGTGGAGGGGATTGACTTGGAGGAGACCTTTGATCCTGTAGTGAGGTGCTCATCCATAAGATTGATCCTTGCTTTAGTTGCACAGATGGAGTGGAATATCCACCAGATGGATGTGAAAACTACATTCCTCAATGGATTTATTGAGGAGGAGGTGTATATCGAGCAATCAGAAGGCTTCAAGACTTTTTATTGAGAGTATCATGTGTGTATACTCAAGTGAGCATTGTATGGTCTCAAGAAAGCACCCCGTGCTTGGTACACTAGGATCGATAATTATTTGACCAGTTTGGGCTTCACCAAAGTGAAGTGGATGAAAACCTATATTATATTTTGATAGAAGGTAAATTGTTGATTATTGTTTTATATCTCGATGACTTGATCCTTAATAGTGATGAGCAACTGTTGAGATATTTCAAGGAGGACCTTGCAAGAGAGTCTGAGATGAAGGACATGGGTCTCATGCACTACTTCCTTGGTTTGGAAGTATGTCAAGGTGATGGAAAACTATTTGTCTCCCACGATAAGTATTCCAATGAGATACTTTAGAGGTTCCACATGGATAGGTGCAAACCCATGGAGACTCCTCTAACGACCAACTGGAGGAAAGAGGATGCCACTTCAAGTGAGGAAGTGGGTGTGACTATCTACAGACAGTTGGTGGGTTCACTCATGTATCTTGTGAACACATGACCATACATGTGTTATGAAGTCAACCAAATAAGTAAAGCTATGGTTAGGCCAACTAAATCATTTTGGAGGGTAGAAAATCATGTTTTATGGTACCTAAGAGGCACTACCTAGTTTGGACTTAGGTATAGATAGATAGAGGCAGTGAAGCTGTGTTGCTTCACCGATGTAGATTGGGTAGGAAGTCCTTCAGACTGGAAGAGTACATCAAGTGGAATTTTCAGTGTTGGGTCCACAACAGTTTCTTGGTACAATAGGAAGTAGAGATCAGTGGTACTCAGCTTAGTAGAAGAAGAATACATGACTGCAAGTCAAGCAACATGTGAGGCAATATGGATGAGGAAGATACTGGTTGGCTTGTTTGGTCAGATGATGGATCCTACTATGATTTACTATGATAATCATAGTTGTATCAAACTCTTTGAAAATCCTATTTTTCGTGATTGATCCAAGAATATTGATATATGGTATCATAATCTACAAGATTATGTGCAAAACCAGATTATGTTGTAGTACATTTCAACATAGGAACAGGATGAAAATATTTTGACAAATGCCTTTTCAAGAAGAAATTTCGAGTTCCATAGGTGCAGGATAGGGGTGGTTGATAATCCCTTTCTTTCTTAGAGGGAGTGTCGAAAATGTAGCAAAAAAATCTAGTTTTGACTTTGCCTTGGTCAAACTAGTTTAAAAATTGAATTTCTATTTTAGCAAAATACTTGGAGGTAGTTAACTGAGGTGACACGACACTTGTCACTCAGTGAACTTAGTAAATTTGACTCGGGAAAGCTTAGGTTCAGTTCTATATGATTGGTTGCTAATTTGTAGCAATCTATTTAAGTTAATTTGAGTTATTGTCAATTTAACTAGTTCTAACTATCAGAACAACTAGTGGAGGTCAAGTTGTGGAAGTGGAACTTAAACCACACTCAATGATCAACCAATTAACTGATCAATTAACCCAAAATAATTGTTGCATGCAGAGAATTCTAGCTACCTAGTTGAGATGGAGATTCCAAGGTAGTGTACTATCAATTGTAGCATGTTCCAATGTGTCCAGGGGGTCAATGTAATGAGAGAATGACCTAAGGCTATTGCACAATTCCAGAGTGTGAAATTCCTAAAAAATAGGGAAATTTACCAAGGTAACAATGCAAGGAAATAGGAGCTTGGGAAGGATTGAAATTGGATAAGTGTTGGCTAGGTTCAGTCAGTGAGGTATAGGGATAGACTAGAAACTTGCAGGGTGTGCTCAATCTTGAGCAAGAATATGTATTTCTTCTCTATTATTTGATTATTGCAATATAGATAGTAAGGAGTTTTGAGCAGTATTTTTTTTCCTATATAAATCTCTGTGCATGTTTATTTTTTCCTTTTGCATGTCTATGATTATTGTTTTAGATGGAAAATTAACTTCCACAGATCAATAACGTAGCTTCAAATTTTGTGATTTAGAAAAAATTATGAGAAGTATTGAATCTACACGTTAATTTCTACATTAGGATCTCAATTGTATACTTCCCCTGTCTTAGGAATATCTCTCCATATCTCTACCACACTGCCAAACCAAAAAAATAGTGCATCAACCTTAAATATTTCATCTTGAACTCTGCTTCTAGGTATTTCTTGCATTCTTCTATGAGCTGCTCACAACTTATGACAAATAGGTCATCCACATAAAGTACCAAAATGACAGTCTCTCCCTTGACCCAAATGTGGTACAAGTTTAGGTCTACTTCACTCATGGTGAAGCCCATGTGTAGTAAGTAACTGTTAATATTGGCATACCACGCCCTAGGAGCCTACTTGAGTCCATATAATTCTCTCTTGAATTTGAGTACGTGGGAATCCATCTCATGCATAAAAAATCCCTCTAACTACTCACAAATATCTTCCTCAACCACACCATTCAAGAAGGATGTCTTCACATCCATCTAGTGAATCCTCCAACCCATTTTCACTACAATATAAATCACTACTCTGATAAATGAGTATATGTCTATTGGGATGAAGGTCTTGTCATAGTCAATCCCCTCATTCTGAGATAATCCCTTAGCAACAAATTGAGATTTGAACTTATCCACACTACCATCAAAAACATGCTTAATATTGTAAAACCATCTAGAGACAACCACAATTTTTCCCTCTGGCCATGGTACAACCTCCTAGACATCGTTCTTGACGATGGAATATTACTCTTCCACCATAGCATCCATCCACACATTATGATTGGATGATTGCTGAAATTTGGAAGGATCAATCTCAATCAACTCACTCATTAATGCCATATAGTTAGAATGTTTTTGTGTTTCCCTTCTATATCTAACTAAATATCTAGGAGTACCCATGTACCCTTAAGTATCTAATAATTTTTTCTCTGCCCACTTGGATCCCTTCCTCCCTATGTTGGGAGTCTAAGCTTGAGTGAGAGGATCCATCTACCACTTTTCTTGTTCCTCCTACTTGGCTTGCTCATTCTTCTCACCACTCTAAGTCACAATACCATGATGTGTCTACAATACTTCTACCTTTGGCGTCTCCTGCTCCTGATTCTCCACTATTGAAAGGTATGTGTTGCAAGAAATTCTAAGAGCCCTTTGCTCCTTAAATCTCACATCCCTACCTATCATTTCTTTCTTGAGTGTAGGAATGTCATTTTTTTAGACTTTTGAGGTCTCACTTCAACCCACAAGAATCCCCTTCTCAGTAGTAGGTTCTAGGTTTATCCTCTTTTCTAATGGAATATGGAAGTATACCAAACACCCAAATATGTGTACATGTTACAAATATGTTTTCTTTTCATGTGAAATATTCCTTAGGTGTCAATCTTCCCAATGCCTTATGTGGAAATTTGTTCTACAAATAAACGAAAATGTTTCAAGCCTTTTCCCATAAAAACATATGAAACTCTTGGTCGTGTAGCATGGCCTTGGATCCTACAAAAATGACCCTCTTCTTTCATCCCACACCCACATTTTGCTGAGGGTTGTAAGGAATTGTTATCTCTTTTTCGATACCCTCACTTGCAAAAAATCCATTGAAAGAATTCGAGGTGTACTTTCTTCCATTGGTGAACCTAAGTGTCTTGATGTTTCTCCTAGTTTGGTTTTCTACAAAGGCTTGAACTCCTTAAATCAATAGAAAAAAATGTCCTTATTCTTCATGAAGTATATCTAGGTATCCTTGGTGAAGTTGTCTATGAAGGTCATATAATAATGGAATCCACTTAAGGACACTAGTGACATGATCCCACACACATGTGAATAAATTAGGTCCAAAATTCTCTTGGCCCTAATATCACTACTTGGAAAGGTGGTATTGGCATACTTTCCTAGTGCACAACCCTTGCACACATCATGCTTCTCGACCTTGACGTTTGTAGTCTTGTCACAATCTATTTGAGCATGTTAAGTGCTCCATGGTGTAGATGGGCCACCCTCCTATACCATAACTCCCCAAACTCTCAGATGCAACTCACTACTGCTTATGCTGGATCAAACTGAAGTCTCAATAAATTACCTTTTTGATCCTATCACCTTGGATGTCTTGGAATATTTAGACCAAATTTACACCTTTCAATCCTCAAAGGTCGTAATGTTATCCTTGACTTCCAAGGTTTCAATATAAGTCAAAATTTTGGTCATTCCAAAAACATACAAAACATCTTTCACCAATAAGTGTTTACCAAACTCCCTCTAAAACTTGAAAATTCCAATTCCAACTACCTTGTACTTGACATTATCCTCAAGTTCTACATAAAATTCCATTTCCTTCCCCTTCAGGTTGGTGAAATACTCCTTAACTCTCGTCATGTGGTAAGAAGTCTCACTATCAATGTACCACACACTGGTGGTTACTAAACTAGAGAGATAGGAAATGAGTGAAAAGTCATTTCAAATATAGCTACAAATTCATCCATTTTTGTTGTTGTAGCAACTTTCTTCTTCTATTTTTATATGGTCTTTCATCTTATCTCCCTTAGAATTCAACCCATAATGTAGGTTTTAACCCCGTACAGAAATTACATGCATATGAATTCTAAATCATAGGAAAAAATAAAAAATGCGAGAGCATAACACATAAAACACATATACACAGAGATTTCCCACTGGATCCCAAAACCGAGACTACCAACTTGATTTTTCATTATGTTCCTTTCAATGTTACAATACATATTTGTACATGCCGAAGCATCCAATAGCATGGACCGAAAACCATCGCGTCCAAAACCATGGACCGAAAAAACCATCGTGTCCAAAAAAATGTGCGAAAATCATGCACAAAACCATAGGTGGGTCCGCCCAACCTAACATAGGGTCCAAAACCAAAATTTTCCGGGGCGCTGCGCCGGACCCCATAAAGTGGGGTTACGGGTACCCGTCACACCCCCTGTTAACTATGTGGAAATAATATAACACAACCCAACAATCTCCCACTTGTTGTTTTCTTTCCACAGGGGGCCACAGGAGAGCTTAGCCATTTTTCGAGCCCTGAAACACCCATTGTTTCTCTACACCAAGAGAACTTCTCAGAGATAACATATTTTTTCAATACATCTGCAATATTCTTCAAAGTGTCCACCTTTACCAGCAACACCTTTCTGTCTTCTATCATATCCCTCACAAAGTGATACTGAACATCAATGTGCTTTGTCTTTGAATGATAAGCAGGGTACTTTGCCAAGAAAATTGCACTTTGGCTGTCACAGTCTATCCTTATAGCTCCCTGTACTAACCCCATACTTGAACACAATCTCTGCAACCAAACTGCTTCCTTGCTTGCATGAGTGGCTGCCATGTATTCTGCCTCTGTAGTTGATAGTGCCACTACAGATTGTTTCTTACTCATCCAACTGACTGCACCTCCAAATAGGTTAAACACATACCCACTTGTAGATCTTCTCTGATCCAGATCTCCAGCCCAGTCTGCATCAACAAAGCCACGGATATCCAACACTCTGTCCAATCCTGGTCTTCCTTGGTAGCACAAACCATAATCACTAGTGCCACGCAAATACCTGAAAACCCGCTTCACTACTGTCCAATGCTCCTTCCCTGGTTTTGACATAAACCTGCTCAATAATCCCACTGCGTGTGCA